>PVJL010003269.1:0-163158 GCA_004026885.1 Lyroderma lyra
GAGGGGGTGGGAGAGGAGGGGGGAAGCTAAATATAAGGGGATGGAAAGAGGGGTCACATTAGGTGGTGAACTTATTATGCATCAAGTTGACAATGCACTGTGGAATTGTATGCCTGAAACCTATGTAATCCTTGCTAACAGATGTCACCCCAATAAGTCTAACAATAAAAATGAATTAAAAAAAAAAATAAAATAAAATAAAATGGTGCAGTCAATTTGGAAAATAGTCTGGCAGTTCTTCAAAAAGTTAAACAGAGTTACCATATGACCCAGAAATTCTACTCCTAGATATATACCCAAGAGCAAAGAAAACACGTTAATGCAAAAACTTGTAGTCAAATGTTCCTAGCAGCATGATTCATAATACAAAAAAGTGAAACAAGCCAAATGATTCAACTTGTAAAAGGATAAACAAGATGTGTTTTATCCATACATGGAACATTATTAGGCAATTTAAAAGTACTGATGCATATACTACTACAGATGAGCATGTAAAATATTATGCTGCATAAAAGAAGCTAGACCTGATAGGCCACATATTCTATAATTCCACTTATCTGAAAAGTCTAGAATATGCAAATGTATAGAAACAAAAAAGTAGATTAGTTGTTGTCTATGGTGAGCTGGAGGGTGGGTCAGAGATAGGGAATGACCGCTTATGGAAAGATAGTTTCTTTTTGGAGTAATGAAAAAGTTCTGGAATTAGATTGTGGTAATGGTTGCACAACTCCATCAGTATACTAAAACTACTGAGTTGCTACACTTTGAAATGCTGAGAATTATAGTATGTGAATTATATCTCAATAAAAATGTTTGTAAAAATCGAATTGATGTAATAATTAAATTATTAAATACAAATTAGAAACATTCCTATACCATCCTTCAGTCTCAGATGAATACAGAAATTGCTTAGACCCAGAGGACCAATCTATTATTAGCAAGACGGGGAACACGAAATGTTATCATGCTTATGTGTTGGACGAATTGTCATAAGGCCTTGCTGCTAGAGATAAACACAACTTTGTAACTCAGCAGCAACAAGTCTAAGCTAGCTGAAGGAGTCGAGGGCTCCACTAAAAACTGCCTCATGCTGGTTATAGGAGGCCAGCTTCTGTGAACGAGTGAAATATACTATTCCAATAAGCAGGATTCATTTTTAAATGGTTTTTTGACTCAGAAGTTTTTCAGAAAAATGACCTGAAGAATATCAGAGCCAGCTAGGTAAAATGTTCTACTTAGTACCACAAATTTCATAAATGTTTCAAATTAGGAGGTGCCCTCTGACACGAGTGATAGTGCCAACAATTTTAAAGACTTTCTTTATACCTTTAGAAGTCTTAAATTCCAGGTCTGGGCAAATTCATTCATTCTTAATTCATCATTCATTTGATAAATATTTATTTAGCATATACTATACTGATTAAGCTTTGGGATAGAAAATGGAAGAATAAAGGTCAATGATGTGCAGTGTTTGCTCTCAAGGAGCCCAAAGTCATGGAAGACAGATATGTACAATAGATCATTAACAACTTAGTGAAAAGTAAATATTGTGCACAATGGTGGTACCAATGAGGAATGATGAGGCCAGTTAGTGTGGATTAGAGAATACTACACAGAGAAGAGTCATGAGTGGGGAAGTGTAAGTTGCCAAGAAAACTATAAAGGGGAGGATATTCTAGGCAGAAGAAACAGATTATGCAAAAGCTTTAAGATGTGAAACAATATGGAATGTATAGGGAACCATACAGCATGGCAGGAATAGATTTATAACAGATTTTAAAGAAATTATCTGAAGAGCTGGACCAAGAATTTCTTTTAAGGAGAAAAGTGTAGGGTTTTGTTTTTGTTTTGTTTTGTTTTGTTTAATACCTTGTTAGGTGCTGGGGATAAAAGTTCTGGGGGTTGGCTGGTGCCAAGCTTTTACTTCTGGGAGAGATGGAAAGAGGAGGGTGGGAGGACAAGACCAAAATAAGGAGGAATGAGGATCAACAAGATGGAATGACTGGGCCCTCAGTCATGCAAGGGACAAGTGGATGCTTATTTTTCAGGAAAACTGTAACATTATGAAAACTTAAAGTCTTCTTAAAGCCTTATTAAAAAGAAAATAGTCAGCCAAACTCGTGAATGCTTTGCAGTAAAGGTTTTGGTTTTATTTTCCTGACGTATAAGAAGCACAGAGGAAAGCAGCAGGTGTGGTAGCCTGAAGAATTACCAGGATTGCAGGCTAAATGAGAATGTGAGGCCCCAGGAAGACACAAGAATCCTGTTGAGCACTTTGCTCTTTTATCGGCCATGGAATTGAGGGATCTGAATCTGAGGGGCCCAGGAATCCCTGGTGATTGATTTATATTATAGCTCGGTATCGAGTCCATTGAAGAGAATGTGAAGACATAACACTCAAAAGGAAGTTGGCACCAAGTCATGAGAGTCTTATACATTAGTCTAAGGAGTTTGGATTTCAACTTATGCAACAGACTTAAACAAAACTTTCCCTCACTAGGGAATATGAGTTGGTAAATAAGTGATCATAATGCAAAAAAGAACAGGATGTGTTCTTTTAAGAGAGGTATAGGGACCACAGAACAGGAGTGATTGCTTCCAGTTGGAGGAAGAGGTGGCAGTTTAAAAGAAACTTTCATGGAGAAAGATTTTGAATTGAGCCTAAATACTGAGTAAGTTTCTGACAAGCAAAGTAATAGGAACTGTGTTTCAGACTGTGGAAGCAGCATGAATGTAAACTTCATTTAGAAACTGTGAGTCGTTTGGGAAGTTGTTCAGTTTGGGGTCACTGGTAGTAGTAGGAGGGATCACTGAACGCTGCCAGGAACAGAAACATGTACACATGACATTTAGGAGCAGACAAATCCTTGAAAACTATTCTTTTTTCCCCCAAATTTACATCTGGGATTGTTTATCTGATATAGATAGACATCAGTAATGAACTACTTACCAAACATTGAAATGGTGTGTGTCGTGTGTGTGTGTGTGTGTGTGTGTGTGTGTGTGTGTGTGTGTGATTGTGTGTATGTTACTATATGGTTGAATCATACTACTCCAGGCTTAGAATATCAACAACATAAAAATAAAACATTCCTCCTACAATACTTCAACAGTTCAAAAACTGTTTTCAGCAGTGGAAAAAGCTTCTTGATAGGTGTATTGCATCAAATGGAGAGTACTTTGAAGGTGATTGAAGTTTAAACATGTAATAATAAATACACAATTTTTATAAATAAATTATGGGGGTTTGGGGTTCCACCTTATATCTAATATAAAATAAATATTCACATTTCTTTTTAATCTAGGAACCAGTCAGCGCTCATGGTTGCATTTTGTTGTCATGTCTCTTTAACTTCATATATATATATATATATATATATATATATATATATATATATATAAAATCTTGCAAGGATTAACTTTTAAAGATCTGAGGCCAGCATTGCATAGAACATATTAGATTCTGGATTTGTCTAATCTTACCTTATGATTAGATTCTAGGTAAATTTTTTTTGCAAAAATACTAAAACAAATTTTTCTTCCATGGTTGTGAAATAAGCGATTTTAAAGGAATGGAGAAAATACAAAAATATGACAAATGATTAATAATACAATTGTTCTAAGGAGTTCATACAAATAGACAGTAATAATATATCAATGAGTAAAGAATGTGAATATAAAATTCAAATAAGTAGAAATACAATTGCAATGTGAAGCAAATACAGGGAAAAATTAACATTACTAGAAATTTTAAAATGCAAACTCAAAATAATAATAAGGTTTTAATTCTTAACTATTTTTCTTGAAATTAAAACAGCCAATTTTGTTGAATGATTGTAAGACTTCTGCCATTTATTTTATTGCTGACGGGAATAAATATTGCTACAACTCATTGGGAAACCAAGTAGCCAAAACAACAAAATGTCCTGCTTCAAAGAAGGAAAAAGTCGAGAGGTGGGGAAAGGGTTTATAAAAACTTCAGAACAGGTTGCTTGTTTTATTTCTGTTTTTACACTCAAACCTGGAATTGTTGCCTTAAATATAGCAGGAATTATACAACTATGTATCAAAAGAAAAGGATGAAGAAAAGAAAGAGTGAATAAATGAATAAAATTTTTCAATGTGAAAAATAATTTAGAATAACTTAGAAAAAAACCAATATATAAATCCGTTATTTAGTCTTTTTGTATACTGATTTCTAGTCAAGATGACATGGTAGGTAAATACTGTGCTTGCTCCTCTCATGACCACATTTAAATTACAACTAAAATACAAAACAACCATCACTGAGAATTGCCTTAAGTTTAGCTGAACAGAAGTTCTACAATTAAGGATATACAGAAGCCACCTCAAGATTGGTAGAAGGGGTGGAGAGGGGAAATAAGCTGGTCCCACATCCTCACATGGCAGTTAAAAATCAGGAGATATCTCATCTGGAAAGGTCTCTCCACCCCCGTCCCCACCCCTGCCCCCACTAAGAAGGAAGGATTCACAGCTCCACAGCAGGATCTCTAGCCAGCACCAGGGAAAGAAGTTCCCACGAATTCTGTCTGCAAAAAGCAGCAGAGATTGTGGCTCAGTGAGACAGAGGGAGGCTGGAATCCCAGGCACTCCTCTTAAAGGGCTTGTGCACAGACATACTCACTGATGGACTTACTCACTCTAAACTCCAGCAGAGCAGATTGAAAGGTACCTGGGACAAATGAAGAACATTGAGTTGTCTGGCTTCAGGGCAAGGCCTGGAGGGGCAGCTTTCTTCCAGACAGAAGTGCTGGCAGAAGCCATTCTTCCTTTGTTGAGCCCTCTACCCTCCAAGCTTGCAGATGAAGACAAGCACCATATCTAAGTTTCCTTCAACCTAGCTGACACAGTTCACCCCACCCTGGTGATTCTGAGACCCAGCCTCACCCAAATTGTGGACACACAAGCTGCTTCTAGTGACTTTTAAACAAACAGCCTGTCTTGGCTTATGTTTAGATGTTTCTAAAATCTCTCAAAGGATCACAACTCCCCAATAACCAGCATTTCACCTTGGCATGCCCCATACCTCTTGCTAAGCAGTCTCAATCCTGCCACTAGTGGCAGCTAGCTTCAGTTCACAACTTAGCCTCTCCAGGGTACCTCCAAGCCCAGCATGGGTGGTGGTCATCTGCATATTGTATTGTGGCTCATAACAGGTGGTCCCTCAGGGCACAGGCTGCAGCCGAACTTGGCCTGCAGCAGCACCCCTCCCAAACCTCAAGGCTGGCATGCCTCATGGACAGATTTTAACTGAACTGGAGCACAAGCTGACTGTCTCCATGGATAACACACCCAAAAGAAAGACTGGGCAGGCACCAGAGCCCTGGTAAAGCAAATCCTGTTCCATGGTATTAACCCATGCACAACAGCTCCTCCACTGTAGTTACGATCAGTTTTCAAAACAAATAATCCCAAGAGTCAATCCCTCCCATTGATGTGCCAAAAGAAACCAAGTCTCAACTACAACAGGAGGGCATACACAAAGGACATACCAGAAGTACCCAGCTTAGGTGGCCAAAGAGACTGTACCACTAGTCCCCATATGACACTTACTATATAAGCCCACTCTACTAAGATTGGGAGACATAGCAGCCCTACCTAATACATAGACACAAACCGAGGGAGGCAGCCAAAATGAGGAGACAAAGAAACATGTCCCAAATAAAAGGACAGAACAAAGCTGCAGAAAAAGAACTAAACAAAGTGGAGACCAACAATCTATTAGATGCAGAGTTCAAAACATGGGTTATAAGGATGCTCTATGAATCTCAGTGAGCACTTCAACAAAGAGATAGGAAATGTAAAAATGGAGATAGAAAACATAAAAAAGAACCAGTAAGAAATAAAGAATACAATAACTGAAATGAAGAATACATTACAGGGAATCAATAGTAAATTTCATGAAGCAGAGGTTGAATCAGTAATTTAGAAGATAAATCAAAACAGTAAAAAGAAAAAGAATCCATAAAAATAAGGACAGTTTAAAGAGCCTCTGGGACAACATCAAGCCTATCAACATTCACATGATAGGGGTACCAGAAGGAAAAGAGAGAGATGTCAAGAATTTGAAAACCTAACCTGGTAAAAAGAATATATATAAAAGCCAAGGAAGCACAGAAAGTCTCAAACAAGATGAACCCAAAGAGGCTCACACAAAGACACATCATACCAAACCTGCCAGCTAATTTTTCAACAGAAACTTTGCAGGCCAGAAGAGATTGGCACATAATAGTCAAAGTAATTAATAAAAAGCAAGGACATACAACCAAGATTACTCTACCAGTAAAGCTATCAATTAGAATCAAAAGACAGATAAAGAGCTTCTCAGAAAGATACACAGCTTTCCTTAAAAAAGCTAAAGAAGTTCATCACCACCAAACAAGTATTATAAGAAGTGTTAAAAGGACTTCTTTAAGAAAAAAAATTAAAAACATGAATAATAAAATGGCAACAACTACATATCTATCAATAATTACTTTAAATGTAAATGGATTAAATGCTCTAATTAAAACACATAGGGTAGCTGAATGGAGAAGAAACCAAGACCTTACACATGCGGCTTACAAGTGAAAAATACACACACCCAGAAAGTATATGGATGGGAAAACATAGTTGATAAAAATGAAAACAAACAAGAAAAAAATAGGAAAAAAAACAGGGGTAACACTACTTATACCAGACAAAATAGCCTTTAAAACTAAGGCTATAACAAAAGACAAAGAAGGACTCAGTAATCCCACTTCTGGGTATTTATCTGAAGAAACACAAAACAGTGTATGTATATGTTCATTTAGCATTATTTACAATAGCTAAGATATGGAGGCAACCTTGGTGTCCATCAATGGATGAAGGAATGAAGAGGTGGTACATATATGCAATGGAGTATTACTCACTCTTAAAAAAGAATGAAATCTTGCCGTCTACAATATGGATGGATCCTGAGGGTATTATGCTGAGTGTAGTAAGTTAGACAGAGAAAGCCAAATGCCATATGATCTCAATTATATATGGAATTTTAAGAATAAGATAACTACACAAACAAAACAGAAACAAACTTATAGATACAAAAAATATTTTGAAGGTTTCCAGATGAGAGAGGGGTTGGGGTGTGTTAAAAATGGGAAGGAATGAAGAAGTACAAACTGGTACATAGAAAGTAGTCATGGAGATTATAAAGTATAGCATAAAGAATATAGTCAATAATATTGTAATGACCATGTGCAGTGTTGCAGGGGTACTGTATTTATCAGTCATTACTTTGTAAGTTATATAAATGTAATCACTATGTTGTATACTTGAAACTAATATAATATTGTATGTCAACTGTAATTAAAATTTTTAAATTATTTAATTAAATAAAACACATTCTAGGGAAAAGATCCAAGATGGTAGAACAGATAAACTCTATGTCTGCCACCTCCCATGGTCACATTGAAATTACAACTAAATTATAGAACAATCAACCTCAAGACTCACCTGAAGACTAGCTGAACAGATCCCCTATAACTAATGATATAAAGAAAAGGCCACATTGAGACTAGTAGGAAGGATGGAGACGCAAAACAGATTGACTCCCAAACCCACAAGTAGTGGTTGAGCACCAGGAGGGACAATTTGGCAGCAGAGGTGTCCTCTAAAGAGTAAGGAGTCTCAGTCTCACACCAGGCTCCCCAGCCCAGGGGTCCTGCTCTGGGAAGAGGAATCTTCAAAATATCTGGCAGCAAAAATCAGCAAGGATTTTGACTGCCCATCTTGGTGAGACAAAAGGTAGCTGAAAACCCAGACATCCTCTTAAAGGAACCACACACAGACTCATTCACTTGCAAGCACTCACCCTGGACTCTGGCAGAGGGATGGCAACTCAACAGGCACATGAGACATGCAGGGAGACTGAGTTGTGTGGATTCAGGACAAGGGCTACAAGGATAGCTGCCATGATTGCTGTGTGAAGCCCACCTCTTGTGTAGCCTACAGGAGGGCACCATCTTTCCTGTGTTGAACTCACTCCTACAGAGCCAAATCTGAGACTTCATTGGTCTGGTAAAATCTACGTGTATACCACCTTGATAATTCCCTGGGACCCTGACCTCCCTAGCCAGTGTGGCACTTCCTGGGGCACTCTCAGTTCCTAAGCTGCCAGCCATGCCCTGCAAGCTTCAGGAGGTTTCTATAGCAGTGGACGCTGCATGGCACCCTGGAAAACTTTGGTTGATGGTTGGTCAGCCTCAGCTTGCTCTGTACCCTTTCTTGGGTGACTCTCAGGAATCTGCAAGCCCCATGCAAGCGGTGGCTAGCTGCAGTGTTCTCTGTGTGTTTTACAGAGTAGCCACAGGCTCATCATGAAACTTTGTGAAAACCACCAGCCACCCCCATGACTCTCTAAAACCCCCACACCACCCAACTCTGGCTGCATCGCCCTGGGCACTGTCAATACCAGGTCAACTAGTTCAACCAGGGGGCTAAAACTGCTTTCAATGGCTGAGTCTTACAGGCAGCTGGCAAGTGGCAACAGATCTAGGAGAGCCCTTGGCCTTTGGCTAAACTGTCCCCAGTCTGATTCACAATGAGGCCAAACCCATATGCCTCCAGGTTCAACACAGGCAGCAACCAACTGCATATAATGTTGTAGCTCCAATAAGGTAGGCCCAGACCATTCACAGGTGAGGCTGAAATTGGCCTGCACAGATACCCCTCCCAAGGGTCACCAGAAACAGTATACCCAGAGGCCAGCCTGAGGCTACACCAGAGCACTACCTGATTAGCCCCACAAGTGGCACAAGACCACCAAGAGAATGGTCTAACCAGCCACAAGAGCCCACTGGGGCAAATCCCTTCTTGAGGAGTCAGCCCCCAACACAGCAGCCCATACACTGTGGGCATACCAACCCTCACTGTCAATCAGCTTGAGAGTCAGTCCCACCCACTGATATACCAAAAGCAATCAAGGCTCAACTATAACAAGAAGATACACACAACACACACACAAGGAATATTCCTGGCATACATGCACAGGTGATCAGGGAGATTAAGCCATTGGACTACAAAGTGTACCAGCTACATAAAGCCACCTAGCAAAGACTGAGAGACATAGGAAATCTGCCTAATACATAGAAGCAAACAGAGGCAGGCAGAATGAGAAAACAGAGAACATGTCCCAAATAAAAGAACAGGAGAAAACTCCAGAAAAAGAATTAAACAAAAATGGAGAAAAATCAACCAACCAGAAATAGTTTAGAACACTGGTTATAAGAATGCATAAGAAACTTAATGAGATTTTCAACAAAGAGAGAGGAAGCATAAAATAGGACATAGAAACCATAAAGAAGAATCAGAAATAAAGAATACAATAACAGAAATGAAGAATATACTAAAAGTAATCAAAAGCAGATTAGAATAAAGCAGAGAATCAAAAGAGCAATTTAGAAGACAGGGTAGTAGAAAACATCTAACCAGAACTACAATGAAAGAATAAAAAAATAAAGAAAGTTTAAGGGACCTGTGGGACAACATCGAGTTTAACAATATTTGCATCATAGGAATACTAGAAGAAGAAGAAGCAAGCAAGGGATTGAGAACCTATTTGAAGAAATAAACACTGAAAACTTCCCTAACCTGGAAAAGGGAAATGGACATCCAAGGCCAGGAAGTGCAGAGATTCCCAAACAAGATGAACCCAACAGGCCCACACCATGACACATCATAATTAAAATGGCAAAGGTTAAAGACAAAAAGAGATCCTAAAAGCAGCGAAAGAAAGACAACTAATTAATTACAAGGGAGCTCTCATAAGACCGTCAGCTGATTTCTCAACAGAAACCTTGCAGGCCAGAAGGGAGTGGCAGGAAATATTTAAAATGATGAAAAGCAAGGACCTACAACAAAGATTACTCTACACAGCAAGGCTATCATTTAAAACTGAAAGACAGATAAAGAGCTTCCCAAACAAGAAAAAGGTTAAGGAATTCATTACCACAAAGCCAGTATTGCAAGAAAAGTTAAAGGAACTTCTTAAAGATGAAGAAAGGGGGAAATAAACAAACAAGTAAAATAAAAAATATAAATAATAAAATGACAGTAACTATGTACTTATCAATGATCACTTTAAATGTAAATGAATTAAATGTTCCAATATAAAGACATAGGATGGCTGAATGGATAAGAAAACAAGATCCATATATCCACTATTTATAAGAGACCCACCTCAGATTGACACACACAGACTGAAAGTAAACAGATGGAAAAAGTATGTCAAGCAAATGGGAACAAACAAACAAACAAACAAAAGTTGGTGTAGCAGTACTCATATCAGAAAAAGATTTTAAAATGATGACTATAATAAGAGATAAAGAAGGATATTACAGAATGATAAGAGGATCAATCTAACAAGTGGACACAATGCTATTAAACACTTATGCACCCAACATAAGAGCACCTAAATGTTTAAATAAATATTGACAAATATAAAGCCAGAGGTCAACAGTATTACAATCATAGTAGGACACTTTAATACACCATTGATACCAATGGACCAATCTTCCAGATACAAAAAGCAACAAAAAAAATTGGCCTTAAATGACACACTAGATCAGATTAATTTAATTGATACTTTTAGAGCATTTCATCCCAAAGCAGCAGAACATCGATTCTTTTCAGGTGCACATGAAATGTTTTCCAAGATAGACCACATGTTGAGCCACAAAATAAGTCTCAATAAATTCAGAAAGATTGAAATCATATCAAACATCTCTGACCACATGGTATGAAACTAGAAATCAATTACCAAAACAAACAAAAAGCAAAAACAAAAACAAAAACAAAAACACAAAAAAGCAAAACCAAAACAACAACAACAAAAAACAAACCTGAAAAACACACAAATACATGAAGGCTAAATAACATACTGCTAAGCAATGAGTGCATTAACATTGAGATCAAAGGAGAAATCAAAGATACCTTGAGACAAATGTAAGTGAAAAATGAAAAAACAAATGACTCTTGAGCCACTCTCCTTGCTCGAGCCCACTCCTATCTCTTTGGAGTATACTTTCTCTTCAATAAACGATCTCTTTGTTTCATCTCCACACACAAAAAAAATGAGCCAAAATCTATTGGACACAGTGAAACCAGTCCTAAGAAGAAAATTTAAAGCAATGCAGGCCTACTTCAAGAAAAACAAAATAAAACAAACAAACAAACAAAAAAACCAAAGCCTCAAATAAGCAATCCAACTATATACCTAAAGAAACTGGGGGAAAAAAAGCTAATATAGCCTGAAATGAGTCAAAGTAGGAAACAATAAAGATCAGAGCAGAAATTAACAAAATAGAGGCTAAAAAAAGTCAATACAAAAGATCAATGAAACCAAGCGTTTGTTCTTTGAAAAGATAAACAAAATTGATAAACCTTTAACCAGACTCATCAAGAAAAAAAGAGCAAGGACCCAAATAAATAAAATCAGAAATGAAGGAGGAATGTGACTACAGACACCACAGGGGGGGAAATATATATATATATATATATATATATATATATTTAATACTATGAGCAATTATCCTCCAACAAATTGGACAATCTGGAAGAAATGGCTCAATTCTTAGAAGCATGCAATCTTCCAAGGCTAAATCAAGAAGCAGAAAATATAAACTGACTGATTACTACTGATGAAATAGAATCTAATCAACAAGCTCCCAACAAACAAAAGTCCTGAACCAAAGAGCTTCAAAGTTGAATTTTACTTAAAATTCAGAAAAGAATTAACACCTGTTCTACTCATGATATTTCAAAAAATTCAAGAAGAGGGGATGTTCCTAAGTTCATTCTACAAGGCCACAAATACACTGATTCCAAAACCAGACAGAGACATTACAAAAAAAAGAGACTTAATGCACTAATATCCCTGATGAACTTAGATGCAAAAATCCTTAACAAAATATTAGCAAACCAAATTCAGCAATACATGAAAAAGGTCACATATCATAATCAAGTGGAATTTATTCCTGGTATGCAAGGTTGGTTCAACATTCACAAATCAATTAATGTGATACACCACATAAACAAAATGAATAATCAAAATCATATAATATTAATAGACGCAGAAAAAGCTTTTGACAAAATTCAGCATCCATTTATGATAAAAATCTCTCAGCAAAGTGGAAATTGAGGAAATAGATCTCAACATAAAAATGGTCATATGTGACAAACCCACAGCTTATATCATACTCAACAGGGAAAAGCTACAAGATCAGAAAAAAGATACTTTCACCACTGTTATTCAACATAGCACTAGAAGTCCTAGCCTCAGCAATCAGATGAGAAAAAGAAATACAAGGCATCCAAATTGGAAAGGAAGAAGTAAAACTGTCATTAATTGCTGTTGGCATGATACTATATATAGAGAACCCCAAATATTACACACACACACACACACACACACACACACACACACACAAACTATCAGAACTTATAAATAAAGTTAGTAAAGTAGCAGGATACAAAATTAATATTCAGAAATATGTTGCATATTTATGCACCAATAACAAACTATCAGAAAGAGAAATTAAGAAAACAATCCAATTTATAATTGCATCAAAAACATGAGTTCTGACAATTAAGTTCATGAACTCATCCTAGAAAAAGTGCTACATACCTCATTGCTGAATATCACTAGGGTCACCTTCAAAGTACTCCCCCCTTGGGAAGTTATGCACTGATACCAGTGCCTAGTCCACCTTCAAAGCAATTTTGGAACTCTTTTTCTGAAATGGCCATCAGAGTTGTTGTTCTATTACCCCTGATGTCCTGAATGTCATCAAAATGATTTCCTTTCAATATTTCCTTTATGTTTGGGTAAAGAAAAAAGTCATTGGGGGCAGATCAGGTTAGTAAGGAGGGAATTCCAATAGTTATTTGTGTACTGGTTAAAAACTCTTTCACAGACAGTGTTGTGTGAGTTGGTACATTGTCGTGATGCAAGATCCATGAGTTGTTGGTGAAAAGTTCAGGTAATTTTCGTCTAACTTTTTCAAGTAGCCTTTTGAGCATTTCCAAATAGTAAACTTGGTTGACTGTTTTTCCAGTTGGTACAAATCCAGTATGAACAATCCCTCTGATATCAAAAAGGTTAGCAACATCTTTTTGACTCTTGATTTGGACTGACAAAACATTTTTGGTCATTGAGAATTAGCTAACTTCCATTGTGCACTTGGACATTTTGCTTCAGGGTTGTACAGATAACACTCATGTTTCATCACCAATGATAACATGGCCCAAAACATTGTCTCGCCTCTCCAAAAGGTCTTTGCAAACTTGGAATCTCCTTTGCTTTTGTTCACTGGTGAGCTTCTTTGGGACTATTTTTGCATATACTTTACTCGTGCCAAGATTTTTCAGTTTCTCTATCAATGTTTACTTGGTCTGCTCTGTTTTTCACAGTGAATCAACAATTTTGATGCAGAATTCAACAAATTTTTGCAATGCTTTTGTCATATCTGCTCCTTACTAGCCACCCCAACCTGCCTTCATCAGTGATGCTTTCTCTCTCCTCAGTTTTCCATTTGTACACTGCCATTTTTTTCCATGGCATTATCCCCATAAATTTGGACTAACATGTCCCTGATTTCACTTCCACTCTTGCCAGCTTTAACAAGAAAATTAATGTTTGTTCAAGCTCTGACATTCTCTTAACTGCACACAAAAACATGCAAAAACAATAATGATCATCATTCAGCAAGACCCTGTCACACATCAACATGAACACAGATATACCAAGGTTATGAAACCTTACTGAGTTGTTTGTACAGTGCTGCCAATGTAAGCGCATGGTAGCAAGTTTGTGAACTTAATTGTCAGACCTTGTAAATAAAGAAAATACTCAGGAATAAATTTAATGGAGGAAGTAAAAACCTGTACTCAAGATATTGAAAAGAGAAATTTAAAAAGATACAAATAAATGGAAGTATATACCATGCTCATAATAGGAAGAATTAATATAGTCAAAATGTTCATACTACCCGAAGAAATCTATAGATTCATTATAATCCCTATCAAAATGGCATTTTTCACAGAATTGGAACAAATAATCCTAAAATTTATTACAGAACCATAAAAGACCACAAATATCTACAGCAATGTAGAGGAAAGACCAAATCTGGAAGTATGGTGCTACCTCCTATCAAATTATACTACAAGGCCATATTGATATAAACAGCATGGTACTGGCAAAAAACAGACACATAGATCAATAGAACAGAATAGAAAGCCCAGAAAGAAAGCCATGCCTATGTGGCCATTTAACCTATGACAAAGGAAGCAAGAATATACATTCAGGTAAAGACAGTCTATTAGATAAATGGTGTGGAGAAAACTAAACATACATGCAAAAAACTAAAACTGGATCACCTTCTTACTCCATATGTAAGAATAAACTCCAACTGAATTAAAGACAATGTAAGACCTGAAACCATAAAACTCCTTGAAGAAAACCTAGACAGTAAACTTTCAGACATAACCTTTAGTAATATTTTTACTGATATATCTCTTTGTGTGAGGGAAACAAAGGAAAAAATAAACAAATGGAACTACATCAAACTAAAATGTTTTTTCACAGCAAAGGAAACTGTCAACAAAACATAAAGACATTCTACTTAATGGGAAACGATATTCACCATGATACATCTGAAAAAAGGTTAATATCTAAAATCTATTAAAAAATGCATACAACTCAACACCGAAAACAAACACTCCAGTTAAAACATAGGCAGAAGACCTGCGTAGACATTTCTTGAAAGGAGACATACAGATAGACAATAGACATATGAAAACATGCTCAATGTCCCTAATCATCAGAGAAATGAAAATAAAACCACAATGAGATATACCTCACACCTGTCAGAATGGCCATCATCAATAAATCAACAAACAAGTGTTGGCGAGGATGTAGAGAAAAGGGAACTCTTGTGCACCATTGGTGGGACTGCATATTGGTGCAGCTACCATGGAAAACAGTATAGAGGTTCCTCAAAAAATTAAAAATTGAATTACCTTATGACCCAGCAATTCTACTCTTAGGTATTTATCCAAAGAAATCCAAAACACTAATTCAAAATGATATATGTACTACTATGTTCATTGTTGTACCATTTACAATAGTCAAGATACAGAAACAACTGAAATGCCCATGAATAGATGACTGGATAAAAAAGATGTGGGTGATATATACAATGGAATATTATCCTGCCATTAAAAAGAATGTAATCTTACCATTTGTGACAACATGAATAGACCTAAAGGCTATTGTGCTAAGAGAAATAGTCAGTCTAAGAAAGACGTATAAGTGAGATCTCATGAAATATCTCAGATTATATGGAATCTAAAGAACAAAATAAAAAACAACATAGAAACAGACTCAGAGGTTCAGAAAACAAACTTATGGTTATCAGCTTGGGGTGAGTAGCTGGGTACAAAAGGTGACGAGTTAATCAAAATTGGTGGTTACAAAAGAGTCATGGGATGTAAAATACGGCAAGTAGAATGTAGTTAATAATATTGTAAAAATTGTGTCAAATGGGTCCTGGGGGGGATCTTCATAAATTATATAATCTCTAACCACTACTTTGTACATCTCAAACTTATATAAAATAATACTGAATGTCAACTATAATTTTAAAAAATAGTCATGGGGATATAAAGTACTGCATGGGAAATACAGTCATTAATATTGTAATAACTATGTACAGTGTCAGATGTGTAATAGGCTTATTGGGGTTATCACTTTGTGAGGTCTATAAGTGTCTAATCACTATATTGTTTTGTACACCTGAAACTAATAAAAAATAATATATATCTTGTGCTTAAAATAAATCTTTTTGTATATTAACAAAGAATTATATAAAATATTAACATCATGCTTAATTTCTTTACGCTGCCCAGACCCACAATAGTTCTGGGCTGTTTACCATCTGTCCCAAACAAACCACAATAGCAGGAAAGCAGGAATATTCAAGCATAATACTAAGCTATTAATGTTAACATAATCATATGGAAAGTGAACAATTTCATTTTACAAAAATTAATGGAAACTGCTCTATCTTTTTATTACTTGACCCATTTATGAAGTCTGACCTGCCTATCTTCTACTTTTTGAAAGACCAACTCCCTTGGTCCCCATGACATCGGTCTGCACTCTTCACCTACTTCTCTGCATGTTCATTTCAGTTTCCTTTCCGGGTTCTTCTTCCAAATCCACTCAACAAGTACTGCTGTCCCTTGGAACATTGAACTTGATCTATCTTCTCCGTCTGTCTCTCATTCATGGCTTCATCTACTTTAACCATCTCTAAAAAATGTCTCCTGAGCTTCAGACTTTGTTTTCTAATTGAAAATGAGACACCAGAATGTGCCACAAGTGCCTCCAACTCAGTCCTGTTACTCTCAGAGGACTAGTATTCAAACTGGAAACCATGAAGTTCTGAGTTCTTTCTACTAGCTTTAGTGAGGAGTCTGGTTAAAGGTGAATGGCTCATGATGGACTTTCCCATTGATTTAACTACAGTGTTCCTTTCTCTGCATTTTGCATATTTTATGACCCTCTTTATGGGGGGCCTAGATTTCCCTAGCTGGAAAATCCAAAAATATAATCTATGTAACTTAGGATATTTCATATCTTAATACAGGATATTAGAAAACAAATTCTATGAAATAAGTTGGAATGGGGTACACAGGAGTGTAGAATGACTGAAAACTCTGATGTAATTATTGGGGATCAGATCAGGGGAAATCTAAAAAGAACAAAAGGTCACTGATACCAAACATAAGCATCTGTTCTTCCTGGTTTGTGTGTTTTCTGTTTTTAATATTTCTTGAATGGGAATATAATGAATTCTTATGATTTCTTGCCAGACATAATGAAGAACAAAAAAAAAAAAAAAAAAAAAATGAAGATTCTGAAAGTCAAATGGGTGTCTGTCTTCTTTTGGTTACCCAGGACCAAAGGGGCCAATAGTGTAGAGAGATGTGACCTGCTACTGGAATTAAATGTGTCTAACATAGAATCAGCATCTTGTCTCTAAGTCCGATTACTTCTCTTAGGTTCTTTTCCTGATTAATGGTACCACCATGTCCATAATTGACCAAATGAAAACCTGGGCATTGTCTCTGTCTCCTCCTTGCCCCTCTACTCTCCATATCTGGCCAGTTAATCACCAACCCCTGCACACAAATCCTTCTACTCAGAGTTATTCAGTGGCTTGGCTCCCACTGCATAGAGCACGTAGTCAGAATTGCTTTGTAGGGCACCCAAGCCATTCACATTCTGCCTCCACCTCTTTCTTCAGCCTCATCTCCTGCCGTATCTCCTACCTTCTCAGGCCCTGCTCTAACAATATAAAGTCACCTGTGGTTACCCCAACACATAACTTTGTCTCATGACTCTATGTCTTCCCACCTCTTTTTTCCTCTACTGAGAATGTCCCTTGTTTCTTTACCTCACAAATAACATACTGAAGCTTTCAGCTGCACCTCAAAAGCTGAAAAACTTCACCTGACTTCCCCACGGAGACAACAGAGACATAAGCACTCACTTTCCAACTCGTCCATGCTGCCAAGATGCAGCATGTGTGCTAAGATGCAAAACCTCCTTCACAGCACATATACTTCATTATGTCATAATTTGAATTAATCGTTGCTAAGATGTAATGAATGTTTACCATGTGCCAGGCACTATGTTAAGCAATTTTTATTCATTATCTCATTTAATCCTCACAACATTATGAGGAAAATAATGTTATCACTACTGTTCTAATGAGAGGAAAATGGAGGCATAGAGAGAGGTTAAGTGGTGTGGTGGCACCAGCCAGGATGAAAACCCACACTCTGAAGTTAGTTTTTAATAACTTTCAACTATGTAGTATTGTTATTCTTGTTGTTTTGGCACCATACTGTACTGTGAGAACAGTACATTGGCAATAAATTTAGTATCCCCAGAACTTAGCATACTGTTTGACACGCAGTTGACAATGAATAAGTATTTGTGACTGAGTGAGTAGTCTAAAATTATCTGTTTTATGTAACAAATTTTCTTTTATGTTGCTGGCATACTCTCAGAATTCTTAGATGAAATGTATTTTCTTTTGTAATTATGTGATTCAGTGTTCAAATTTCATGTTTTTTTTTCTCAAAGATTTGCTCTACTTAGTGCTGCCCAACACATTCTTTTATGAATAAAGAACAAAACTACTTCAAAATATGTTTTATCTCAATTAACGCCTCCTCTTTCTAAAATTACTGATAGCACTATCTCATACCATATCCTTGAAAATGTATCTTAACCTCACAAGTGATTTTCCCTTTTATCCTCTGGTTAGCAATTACAATTTTATAAACATAATTTACCTTTTCTTCTTAATTATTTTCATTTATTTATACTTACTTGTTAGTATGAATTTTGTAATCCTATTTCTTTTTTAACTGTATCAACCTCTCTGAACTAATTTACTGACATGCAAGTGTAAAGAAAAGCATGCTTTGCTCAACACACAGAAGTTGATGTTTTATTTGTTAATGGAAAGAAGGAAAAATCAGCACCTCTATTAACCTGAAAATAGAACAACTCCCTTGAGACTGTCTTCTACCAGAAAAAGGTTGAGAGGTGGGAGATGACCCCAAAGAGCCTCCTTGAGGGAAGTAACAAACTTAAGTTGGTCATTTCTTTTTGCAATTTTTTTAGTATGCATTTTGCTAGAAACAGGAGTAACCTCTGTGAGGAAAACTGCTATTGCTAGTGATGGGACCAGCAGATTTATTTAAGGCCACTGGCTGGGGAGAATGGCCTGGAAAGCACTAAGGAAAGGTCCAGCTTCATATGAAAAAGTATAATAGGGCAGACGTCTTGTTCTGCTCAAATCCATTTGTCTCTGAGTTACCCTACTTCCTTTTAACTCCTTTCTATTTCTTGAATCCCAAGTAATTTCATATGTTTCCTGCTTTCAACTTTTTGCTTCACTGAACCTCAGGCTTTATTTGTGTGTGTGTTCCAATGCAGATGGGTGGTCTCTTGAAAGTGTATCATCAGATTAAGACATGCAGCTGTAAGCACTCCCACTCCAGCTCAGAGTCTAACTAAAATAAACAAACCAAAAAAAAAAAAAAAATGTGGAATTTAAAGAAGCCTTAAGTGTTTGGCTGAGAGGAAGAAAATGGTACCAGGTCCATTCATTTACTTACTGACTCACTGATCAAATATTTTATGCTCCTCTTACATACTAGGCATAATGCTAGGCATCCCAAGATGAGATAATCTAGCTTCTGCCCTCAAGAAGCTTACAGAGCTGTAGGGAGACATTCATGGAACAAATATTAGAATATAATGAGCTGATTGCTTTAGTGGAGGTATTGTAAAATACAATGGAAACAGGAGACAGGGAAATCCTAAGCCTGCCCAGAAATTCCAGAAAAGCTTCTCACAGCTGAAACTTGAGGGATAAAAAGAGAGGGTGTTTCAGACAGAAGGAACAAGTTGCAGAGATGGGAAGGCAAGGAGAGTGTGACATGTTGGAGAAGCTACAGAAGAGTCAGTTCTGTGTCTCTGGAGCTGAAGATGAAAGGTAGGAGTTGGCTGGAAGTGAGGCTGTAAATATAGGCAGGGGCCACCTCAAGAAGAGCTTGGTTCTCGATACTAGATTATTTAGACTCTGTACTCTAATTATTAATCATATGGAGCTCCTGAAGACATCTAAGCAAGGAATTGATAGGCTCAGACTTGCTTGCTGGAAGTTCACAATGCAGCAAAGTGGGGGACAGATTTGAGAACAGTGATAGTTAAGGTAAGAGAAATTGTAAGAAGAAATAGTGCTTGAACTATGACAGTGGCAGCAGGGATGGAGAGCAGGCAGGGGAACAAATATAACAGATATTTAGACGACGCCAATGATTGTTAAAACTCTCACATTGGCTTCTTTCTATTCTAGCATATTATTTAGTCACAGAGAGATTTTATTTATTGATTGATTGATTTTGGGGGCTAGCAATATCTGAAACTAGATGACCTTATAATATATACAATTAAAATTATGGAAGCCACATACCAATATTCAATTAGGATTATTAATTTTTGCAGTTCAATTTGAAAATAATTTGTGTGCTATCAATAATTCAAGAGCCATTATTACTGTGAAGCCATCTAAATAGATAACACCCTTAGGGAACTATGCTGCAATGTGGTAGAGAGAAGATTACAGGACATGAGGAACGAAAGAACACTTACTTATTTAGAAAAACAGACATTAATGTCACCATGTGATTTATATTTTCTTCAAGAGGGAATGCATCAATAAAATAAAACCTATTGATATTGTCTTGAAATGATCTATTAATAGATTAAGAAGTGATTTTTTCTGATAATTGTGGTAGCATGGCAAATGTTTGTTATAGATAAATTATGTCCAAAATACCTTAAAAAGTACTATTAGCTTATGTCAAGAGGCTTTAGCTATTGTCACGATCATCAGTGATGACTTGCTCAGCATCTACCTACCCAGGCAGATGAGAATGGAAGGACAAACATCCCATGCAGACAGTATAATGTATATAAAGGTTCTGAGGCAGGAAAGAATTTGGCTTGTTTGAGGAGCTAAAAGAAGGGAGGAGCTGGAGGAAAGGGAGTGCAGAGAACAGGAACGTGAGATGGCATTAGAGGGCTAGGCAGGGATCTGTTTAATTGATGGTAAATGTTCTTTCAAATTCTGGCCTTCCTCTTTCTCGTTCTATTAGATACTGTTGGTTATTCCCTCACCACTAAACAAGGGACTACACTCACCTGCTCTCTTGCAGAGTTTTCACCTTATTTTGTCAGTGTCCATAGATTCATCTTCTTCCCATTCCTTAAGTGCTGGTGTTTTGCTGTGTTCTTCCTGGGTGCTCATTTCCCTACACTGTCTGTAGATCTTGGCTGCATTGACACCTCCATGCTAATGACTCCCATTTCTATCTGAATCTCCCTTCAGGATCTCTCTCCCAAGCCTTGGGTATGAATATTTCACACACCCAAACTCAGTCTGGTAACAGTGAAGTCACCCTTGCCTCAGAACCTGTTACTTTTCTTACATTACCTCTCTTTTTTGGATAGGACCTCCATCTACCCAAGGTTATTTAGGAATTATTCTTATTCTTACACTCCCACCCCAACTCATCATCTTCCATAGTGAATCAATCACCAAATTCTTTCAGTTTTACCTCCTAAATATTCTTCAGTGTGCTCTTTCCACTCAAGGTCTGGCCTCTGACCCAGTTTAAGAACTCCTTATCTCTTCCTTTAACTACTGAAATACCTCCATTGGTCTCCCTGCCCCAGCCTTTCTCTCCTTCAATCTATCCCCCAGAGAACAACCTAAATAATCTATTTAAAATGGGAGGCTGACAATGATTCTGTCTCCTCTACTAAGTGCTGTTTCATCATTCATTGGTTCAAGTTCAAGGTCCTTGGTATAGCGTGACATTCCCTCAGCAACATCTCCTTTTCATGGTGTATTGTATTAGTACTAAGTTACATGAAGTTCCTTAAACAAACATGCATTTGCATGCTTCTGTGTTGGGCAGGCTGAGTTAAGATATCCTTTCCTGGGCTGCCTCTTCACTACAGCTGCCACACCATATTTAAATTACCCGTCCTTAACCCTTCCCAGTGGGCTGCAGAGAACAGGTCTTATTCACATTTGGTAACCCTAGAACTCAGCATTTGTTTTTCTATTCAATGAATATTTATCAAGTATCTATTACCCACCAGGGTCTGGGAAAACAGCAGTGAACAAAGCAAAGTCTCAGTCTTCAGATGGATCTTACATCTTAGTGAGGGAACTCCAGGAGATAGTCTACATAATAGGTACTCAAGATCCAAAACGCATAGTGAAAAATTTGGAAATCTTCTTAAACCACTGTCTAAGCACACTGTCTGGAACATTGCTCTGACTCATTTTTTCTTTAAATAACAAGTATGGCTGTGACTATGGCAACTTAAGCAACAGATTGAACTGCCCTAATTGTGGATCCTGTGGTCTTCAGTAAGTGATAATTCTCCTAGCTGGTGGAAAACATTTTTCCCATAGAAATGAAGATATATAATCTCATATTCAAACAACCCTCTGGGGTAGGAAGGGAAGAATGACATCTCATTTAATTGACATTAAATAAAGCTATATAATATTAAGGACTTCTAAAGGTACTTTAAGATACCATCACATTAGTAATCTATTTCCCTCACTTATTAACCCTGTCTTCTTTGCATTAGGAGAAGATAAATTATGTATTTCATCTCTCCCTAAAATGTGCTTATTAGACAACTTACCAAACAACTTATGTTTGTGGATGACACAGTTACTTTTCCACAAAGAAATGACTGAGGGTGACAAAACTACTGTAAGTGTACACAGTTTGTAATAACTGTTCTCCTCCTTGTTCCCCCCATTTAAATTAGTTCTCTCAATTAAACATCTTTCTAGAGTTCTAAATATCTATATTTTGCCTTTGCTCAATAACTGCCTCACAATTTTCTATGATTTTCAGAATGCAACACCCCTTCACCTCTGCAAACCTAAAAAGCTCTCATACCACTGAGGAGTAAATTTTAATGAGTTTCCTGCTTATTTCCTGAGCTCACTATCTATCTATAAAACTGTCTTGCAGGTAACTCAGATTAAACATGGCCATTTTGCAGACTTGCTGCAAACCTACTCCTCCCACTGTGGAGGAAACACAGGTCAGTAAGGGACACCACCATCTGCACAGATGCTTAAGCCAAAATGCGGCATCACCCCTGATTCTCTCCTTTTAGTCTTTACCCCTGTAACCAGCCTGTCCCTCTCTCCTTTTGATTCTTCTTCCTAAATTTCTCTCAAATCTGCTGGCTTTGTTCTAGCAGTTTCCCAACTTTAGCCCCAGTGCAGACTCATAGATTTTCACCTGGATTTCTTCTTTACAATCTATTATGATTTCATCTATTATTCCCATTTCTATCCAGCAGAGTGATCGTTCTAAAATGTCAATCTGACCGTGTCTAAATGACAATACTAAATGTCCTTTCATTGTCAAAAGAGCAGAGGAGAAACTCATCAATGCGGCTTCTGGGCCCCCCTGACCTGACCCCTGCCTACTTCTCACACATCACCTCTCAACACCCTCCTCACAATCAAGCCAGACCCCAATGTGCAGATTTCCTTGAAGCCACCATACGTTTAAACCTCTAGGTGGCTCCCTGGTGGTATAGTGGTTAGGCTTCTGCCTGCAGCCTGGGTTTGATTCCCTGCTAAGGAACCACTCCCCAAAAACAAAAACAAACCTCTGGATCTTTGTTCTGGCTGTTTCTTTGGTTCACCCCTTATCCATACTCCTTTTCTTGAAAAAGTTCGGGTCTTCCCAGACATTCTGAGCCAGTTTGTTTCCCTTCTCTTTGTTTCCCACATCCATCACACTTTGTAATCACTTGCCCTGTGCCTGTCTTCACTAGAATGTAAGTGCTAAGAAGAGGGGCCATGTCTGTTTTGTTCATTCCAGCATCCCCAGCACCGAGCACAGGCAGACAAAATAAATTTAACTAAATGAGTAGTGTGATTCTAACTGAAAACTCACTATTGAATTGAGAGTGAATGTAATTATTATAAAACATAGGAAACTTTTTTTTTTCAAAAGGCACAACTGGTCACATCTGATGTCTGGTAGATATCTGTAAAAAATTCCAGACTTTAAGTCCTGAATATTACATCTGTAGTCAGATATGCACTTCATCAGACCTGCAATCCAGGCTTGGTTTCGGTTGCTGAAGTTGACATGTGGGGGACTCATTTTCATTTGACTGTTTGAGGTTAGCTTCTACAGCTGTTGCAGTACTGTATTGTCAATAATCTGCCTTTTAGATCAGAATTTAAGTGATTTGGAGGAAGAAAACAACAACCTTCAGAAGCCTTGTTTTTTAATCTTGTAGTAGAAAACAACTAACTAGCACTGCCCCCCATAAATGTATATTTACAGCTCTCTCAGATTGTGTATGTGCTTTACAAGAAAATGAAAACAGTGAATGGGAGTTGAGGCTATATTTCTAAGTTTTTAATTTGTCCTCAGTAGATAAAATTTTAATATATAGTCTTTCAAAATAAAATTTGAGTTCTCCCAAAAAGCTAAAAGCTGAGACAGAGCAGTTAAGCCTCATTCCCCTCATTCAACAAATGTGCACCAGCCACTGCAGGCCTGTGATCAGTGCTGTGGTGGAATTCCATTTTGATGTATTTTATAATGTGCTTTGATCCTCTACTTCTTGTTACCCTGTGATGCTTCAGACAACAGCTGGGCATTTTATTTGCATGTGTCATGGAAGGGTTATTACAGGAGAAAAATAATCCTTTATCTTTAAGCTTTTAAGGTCTTTAAGCTTCAAATCCTAAACTCTAAAAGACTTGGGGCATAAGATTTTTAAAAACTATGTAATTGAATGGAACATTTTTTCCACCCTAGATTAGATTAGGAATCGATGCCAAGAGAAAATGAACAAAGAAGAGAGGAAGAGAGAGGAGGGAATGGGGAATGAGAAGAGAAAGGATGAGGAGAGAGAGGGAGAGGAAATGAGAGGAGGGTGGAAATGTAGAGGGGAAAAGGAGAGTCAGAGGGACGCAAAAGACTGAGATGCTGGAGGGTCCCCCATCAGGGCCCTGTTCTGGACCTCCCTGGCCTCTATTCAGCTGAGAGAAAGTTGGAAACCTCTTGATAGGTTTGAGGATTTAAGAAATAGGAGGCAATCCCGCCTTTCCTTGGTAGGGTTGTGAAAAGCAACAGGCATCAGAGTTTTCCTGGGCTCGTGTTATTGTATCAGCTAAGATCTAACAAGGAAAACAGAAACAACTCTATTTAAAACTGAAGAAATTTAACTGTGACAGTGAATTGGCTATATAGGTGGTGAAGAAACTGAGAAGCCAAAGGGGTAATGACAGAATGTAAAGATCAGCAGTAGTAGTAGCAGCAAGAAGCCGCTACTAATCCTATGCTGAAAAGACAAAGGAAAAGATGGTGTTATTGAAGCCTAGGAGCCAAGGTCACCCAGGGAACTTGGAACCAAAGCAGGCCTGAAGAGCAAATAGATCACAAAGGAAATGCAGCTGCTGCTGATGATTCAAAGAAAGATGGCAGTAAATCCTGGCCTCTTCCTTCTTCTAACCCTCCAAATGTTAACAGATGCTTTATGGGCACCAAACCCAACTGGAATGTAGCTGACATGAGTCAGCCACTCTGTAAGCAAAGTAAAAAAAAAAAAAAAAAAAAAAAAAAAAAAAAAAAAAAAAAAAAGTGATGCATGGGTCAGATGTGAGAGCAGGAAGATATCTGCAGGAGATGTCTAGGACTATGGACCTAAGGTGGTGTCAGAGAGTCCCCATGCCTCCGCATGACTCAGAGGAGCCCAAAGGAAGGTACATACGACAAAGGAGCCTGAAGAATTAAAGAGGCCTTAATGCTGCGACAAGAAAAACTCATCAAGGATCTACCTGAACAGGAAATAAAAGACTGAATGGGCCCTCAGAGATCTCAGTGGATTCTAGCTTGGACAGAAGACAACATTGAGAAGATAAAGACTTGACTTCATCATAATGAATTGGCTACATATAATTTCCCCCCACTCCTGTTTTCATATCACATTTAGATGATACTCCACGGAAAGGGAGAGGAGACCATCTATAGCAAAATGGAGACTAAATCTAACTTCATTAGAAAAGAACCCAGACCAATGAACAGACATAGTCTTGCACCTAACAAAGCCTACTGAATAGGTGCGGAACGTTGGACACATAACACAGCTGTCAACAATGCAGTGAGAAACAGGTCATGTTAAAGGATGCACTGGGGCTGGAGATGCACAGAGAGAAGTGCCTGTACTTGCCTATAAGATAAGTTTTCTCAGAGAAGGCCTCACAGACAGGTGATAACTGCTGAGTTTAAAGGATAAATAGGGATTTAGCAAGCAGATAGGGAAGAGAGCCTCACCTCTATTGTCTTCCTATGTCTTTCAGAAACACAGCAAACCTTTCTGGGTTTATCTCCCTCTGGACTGGTAAATGGGACTGTGCTGGAGTGACAGGATGAGTGTGACCTGGGTTTTGACTCTAATGAGTAGTAGCATTAGCAGCATGTAGGAAATGAGTTCCTTAAAATGTATCCTTTTGTAGATTTGATGACTCCATTTCTAGACTTCAGTTTTGAACTAAAGGCTTAGATCTCAATATAGTCTGGTAGTCTCACAGAATGTGTACTTAAGCCATCTAAAATATGTTATTTTCACACTGAACAAACTTTTATAATAAAACAAAATTCGGATTTATCATGTAATACTCCAATCTGTCAGGAATTTCCTCATAATACTATATTTTACCATTTTTCAGACAAAGAAACAGACTTTTGATTTACAAATGACCTCATTTATCATTATTCCAGAAACAGTATTCTTAAACTTGGCTTTTTAATCTAATAATTTAAGAAATAAAAATAATTGTTATTCTCTGTATTATTTACAAAATGGAAAGTGATCATATTATGGAAAACTATAAAAGTTTTGAACTGTTTTGAATATATTTTTTACCTCATTGGAGATGTTTGTCCCAGAGAGATCTACTGACACCAAGGAAAAGATGTTTACAATATATTCAATTCCTAGGTCAGTCAAATGTTCACAGTTTCTTAAACTCAAGTAATTTAAATTAGGGCAGCTGAAAAAAAAGCAGCATGAAAAATTAATTTTAGCTTTTAATCACACTGTCAATAGCAATTTCTTCACATAAAAACTATCTGGGAAAGAAAATGGTATTAAAGCAAGGATTTTTCTTTATTCAACATAAAAGTAAGCTTAAAAGTAGAAAATAAGTTGTCATTACAAAGTTGGATGAAAGGGAGGTGGATTATTATACTTGTATAAGACATTCTGTGATTTTGTTTCATATTGTAGCTTCTAATAAGAAAAAAAATATATTTATATATATTTATATATATATTAATTATATATATATTATTTATTATATATTAAATATATATATTTACACATACATACCAAAAACTGTCATGTAAGGACCACAATGAATGACCACTAGAAGAGCAAGATTAAGTTTCTCACTTATCCCTTACTAGTTTGCTACAGAAATTGAGCTTGACTCTTAGTGTACATAAGACCTCTAACAAGTAAGGAAAATCAAGAATAAACCCACCAGCTAGAACACCCCTTGGGAAATGTTGGAGTAACAGTTCACATAGAGATAAACTCTTTGAAAAGTATGGAGCAGTCACTCATGCCTACGTATTTATAACTTCATGAATGACTCCATTTCAAACTTTCTCTAGGGTGAAATTAATAAAAAACATTCAGATATAACCAAAAGATTAGTTTAATCTCTGACTCCAGTGTCTTTTATTTGGTTTCTCTAAGTATTGGACCAGCTTCTGGAGATCCCTGATGTTTCAAATAAATTTGAAGGTCTAGCTCTTATCTCCTGTTATCAAATAAACAATTACTAATGATATAATGTAAAATGTTGTTTTATCATACCGTTCTGATAGTTTCACAATAGATGTGTCACCCAAGTGGATACAGTTACTTAAATTTAGCTCTCTTATTCTTATGCTCACAGGACCATCAAGAAATTGCTTTAGTCCCATATCACCAATTCTATAGGAAAGAGTAAAAAAAGCTTTATATATGATTTGATATATAAGTATATAGAATATTATTTAAATAATAGTCACTAAATCTAATATATTCCAAAATAGCAAGATAATATCTTTATATTGGTACTTTTTCAACATTTTAAAACCAAATTTAATTATATACCTTTTAGTTTAATAAAAAAAAAAGGATAAATAATAGTAATGGGAGAAGTATTACTAAAAATGCTATTCCTATTCATTTGTTCATTTAGTTAGATGGCATAATTATTATAATTATTAAAAAGATAGATGGTCCTCAAAGTCTCTTTCTCTTGAATTAAAAAGTGACCAGGTTAAGCAGTACCTGATACAATCTCCTGCCAAAGGAAAGGACCAAAACTCAGTAGAGGGAGAACCAAGACTAACAGTTAAACTACGGTCAGAATCTTAGAGAAATTTCCACTAAATACAAGATCAATTTAGTTAAATTGGAACCCCAATAAGTAATCTATGGATGCTTTCCTTCTGAAGCAGAGAAAACCCAGAAGACCTTGACCTCAGTCTTCCCACACTCTGTCCTTAATCAGAGACACCTGTGTGTCAGCGTCATCCCTGCCCCAACAGTGTAGGTCCTGCTTTACAAATGGTTGGATATCTGTTTGGCCCATCAGTTCCCTGTCTTCTATTGAGATCTTTGTCTCTTATTGACTTTGGAGACCACCAATTCCTTCTTAAAAAACATTTCAGGAAATAAAACAGAACTGGAGGTTGCACAATGCATCCTAAGCAAGGCGGCTTGCACCCACAACAACCTTACAGATGGGTGTATGGACAGAAAGAGTCTTGGGAGAAGTACGTGCTGATTGCTGACATCTTTCATCCCTTCATTTGGTTGGATTTGCAAAGAACTGGGCAGTACATACAAGCAGAAGGTGATCCTGTTCAGGTGAATGGGCTATAGTAAGTGAGCACCTACTGTGCCCATTAACTCACTTCCTACCTGTAATGTGGGGGACCGTGCCAGTACCTGGGAAACCAGTTAAGGGTGGGTGGGAGAATGGGAGGGGCACAGGGAGGAGGGAAGTACGAACAAACTGATCAACTCATCTATTGGCAAACACCAGGGCTGGAATATTCATTGAGAGATTTTTTTACTAACAAGAAAATAAAATACAGCATGGGATTTGTAAGACTTGAGAAAATGATTTTAAAACAAAAAGGCAAAAACATTAGAACATATTGAACAGTGTGAAAGAAGAGCAGGAATTAATAAGGAGCGACCTGGCTGAAACAAAAATAAAGATAGTCTAAGATGCATTTTTTTTTTTTTTTTGGCACATGGGTACCTCCCTGAGAATCGAACCCAGGCTGCTGTGCTGACAGCGCCAACGCCAAAGCCTTAAGCGACTACACCACTAGGGAACTCCCCTAAGATGCGTTTTGAGATGAAAAGGTGGCCACATGAGATAAGAATAGATGGCAAAGCAACTAAAATTTCAGTGATAAGAATAATAACTTAAGGCATTAAATCACAATTGACCCTCTAGAAAACTAAATTAGTAAGTAAAAGGCATATTTGAAAAGTTCCTTTGGAATGCAAAAGACAAGAATAAAGAATTAAAAATAAATCAGATTGAAAATAGAGCATTAGTGTTCAATCTTTGAGTAATGAGAATTCTTGACCTGTAAATATAAATAAAAAGAAAGTAATAATCAGAAATATATAAGTTTTTAAAATAGCTAAACGTAACCCATACATTAAAAAAGAGCACAAAAACAAAAAGGTAAAATATATGTACAAATAGTAGACACATAGAGGAAGCAAAAGAAGACCAAATTAACAAAAAAGAAGACCAAATATATCAGTTTTATAGTAATGATAAAGTTACAAATATTCTCTTTTAAAAGACAGAAATTTTGGTTTAACAAATAAAGTCTAAATTATAAGTAGTCTATAAAAAACACATTTAAAATAAAATGACAATAAAAACAAAAGAAACTGCAAAGATACTAGACAAACGTATATATAATTAATACAGCTGTGGCAATTTTACATTGAGTCAAAATACTATGAGAGTAAAAGTATTAAACAAGACTAACAGATAATTTTATATTGATTAAAGGTACGATCCCCAATGAAGAGAACATGATTTGGTATGGAATCTTGGGATCATATTCTTTCCCCCTTGAAATTGCGTACCCTGAAATGGTGTAATAATGTAGTGATATATGTGTATATATGTGGTTTACAAATAAAAATTAAGACTTGCCTTGGACTTCCTCTGCAAAAAAAAAAAACCAAATATAGTATAAACACAAAATAAAGCAAAAATAATTAGAAATTCAAAACAAACATAATTAAGGTACAATTTTGTGGCAAACAGCTTTTAACAAACAAAAAAGGGATCTATAATTTGAATAATATAATTAATATAATTTAAGTTCCATGGAATATTTTAAAATATAACATGCTAAACACGATAATCCTCATCTTCCCACCACTCTTACCCCTATATAAGGAACTCTTAATTTCAAAAGATGGACATAGTGCAGGCCATAATTTTGTACCATGATGTCATAAAACTGAAAATTAACAACAAAATGATAATCAGACATAAACTACTTGGAAATATGAACATATATTTCATAAATAATTCTTGGATAAACAGAAAATCAGATAACTATTACAAAACTATATCTTTCCAAAATTAATATATACTTAACAAGATTTTAATTAATATATCAATACAATTTTTCTGAAATTTGACAAAATTATTCTTAAGGTTTCTTAGAAGAAAAAACTGGCAAAAATATATTTAATTTAAAAGAAGACTGTTGATAAGAAGAGTCTCATCCTACTAGATATTAAAACATATTCTAAAGTACTTACTGAGGGCTTATTATGTGCGAGAGACTATGCGAAGCACATTTTATTAATGAGCTATCTACACCTCACAACAATCCTATGTATACACTCTTACTTTTTCCATTTTACAGATAAAATACTGTGCAAGTTTAGATAGAAGGCAGATAAATGAATGGAACAGAAAAGGTAGCCTGAAAACAGACATGCACATGCACATACACACGCCAGGCACTCACATATGTGTGTATGTGTATATATAGGTATGTATGTGTGTGTGTCTGTCTGTATGTGTGTGTACATCCAGGAGGAGACAAAATCAATACAAAATATTTTTTTGAGGTAATTGTCCAAGTTAATTGGTTAATGCATTAGTCCCAAACCTGACTGTACATCAAAAGCATCTATGTTGCTTTTTAAAAAATTACACAAGCTGGGTTCCATCCCTAAATATTCATATTCAATAGCTTTGGGATAGAGCTTAGAGATAAGTAATTTATTTAGCTCCTCAGGTGATTCTGATGCCCTGAAATTTTTTTAAAAAATCATATATGTATTTTTAATTTATCTTTTTGTTACTTATTCCTAATTTAATTGCATTATACTGAGAGAATATAGTTTGTTGATACTAATAATTTGAAAGTTGTGGGAACCTTCTTTAAAACTTCATACATAGTCTATTTTTTAAAAGCTCGACATGTTGCTAAATAAATATATGTTCTTTGATTCTTAAACTTACTGTTTTAAATGTATGGATCTCTTACAGATGAATTTTTAAAATCTAATCTGAAACTCTGATACTAAACTTCTCTGTCTTTTCACCCTGTTCTACGCTTTCATATAACATTTTTCATCCTTTGTTTTTTACTCTGCTGTCATGGTAGTTATCTTCCAGCTCTGTACTCTCTCCTCAGTGAGTTCTCATCTGCTCGTTAGCAATCCATTAAGTTTCTTTATGTCAATTATCTTATATTTTTTATTTTTAGAAGTTAGTTTTTAAAATACATTTAGTTATTTATATGTTTTATTGCCTGCTTATATTTCCGATTCCATTATTTATTTCTTCAAATATATCATACACAGTTACTTAATATTCTACATCTGATCATTCTAATAGCTGAATAATTTGAAGCTCCAATTTATTCTGCTGTTTTCAGTGACTTTCTCATGGTGACTCATATCTGTACTTTTGACAACTTTTAATTATGAGCACCTATGTATTTGATCTTAATCTATGAGAATCCTGAAAGCCTAAACAGAAGATGCTTTTTTCCAGAGAAGCTTTGAGCTCACTTTCTTCAGAAGCCTGAGTGATACCTACCTAAGACCACTGTGTCCTCCTTGAAGAGGTCTAGACCTTGCAGAAGCCTCCGGTTCCACTTCCCTATTCTCAGTTTTGTTCAAAACTGATTGTCTCAATGACAATAAGCATTTACGCTCAGAGCGTCTCACCTTTTGTTTGCTTGCCATTCACTATTCATCTCGGTGAGTCTGTTCATTAAGAGGGTGGTACAGAATCAGAACATTAGATATTAAATATGTTTCTTACTCTTTGTGTATTGTAAAGAGTGTATTGCAAATATGTTATCAAGGATCTAAATAATTGTTTGTGGCAAAGAGTCCTTTGAAGTGTTTTGTTGACTATACTGCTGGAAGTAAAAATCCTCCATTTATTTTAAAATTAACCTACAGAAGCCTGTGTGAAATGTTAAGAATGAAGTTCAATTTTGTTTTACATATTAACGCAAATAGGATTTGTATCACACACACACACACACACACACACACACACACACACACACACATTGTGCTTACATCGTGCTGCCAGCTTGTTCATGAACTTGCAGTCAAGATGCTAGCTGGGGCTTTGGTTATGTGAAGGCTTGACTGAGGCTGGAGGGACTGCTTCCACGCCCACTCACGTCACTGTTAGCAGGAGGCCTGAGTTTCTTCCTGGCTGTTGACTAGACTTCATTTTCTAATCCATGTTTTTTTTTCCATTTCTGTGATTCCACAAATCCTATGTTCCCCACTCCCTGACCCATGGTACGTGGTACCTCCCCATCTTAATAATAGGGGACATGAGTTAAAATTTTGTGTAGTTTAGCTTATTACTCTGATTTGTCTTAAGTTTTCCCAAATCTTAACCAACTTCATTGTGGATCAAATGTTATTTTGTTATCATCTGACCCTATAATATTATAAGTAATTTACATAAGCAAGAGACTGAGATATCCACCAGGGAAGAGATTTCAGCAAGAATTTGATCCTTGCCCACCTGAGAATACCAAAATAGAAGTCCAATAGTAGCCTAACTGAAGAAAGTGTTTCAGTAAGAACTCGCCATCTGTCCATCTGTCAGCAAATTCAGACAGTACCCAAGAGGAAACCCTTCAGTAAGTTTGGTTCTGCATAAGCAAATCAGAAAGTCCACTTGGGAAAGATCTGTGAACTAATTGTGAGAACATTCACTAGGAAAGTAAGTCCACGAGTGTTTCCGTGAATTTGTTTAATCTTAGAAGGGTTCATGATTGCACATATCCTGAGCATTCCCTGACAATCTCCCTGCACCCTCACATAATCAGTCTGGGTTAGGTACCTATCCTTGGTGTTTCCACAGAACTCTTACCTCCACTTGGACTCCTGACTTTCATGTTTATTCTATTAACCAGTGAACTCCTTAAGGAGGCCTAGCACATTCCAGATTTTCAATGGTTCTTGAATATATGATTGAATGACTCATTACCTTACACAATTTGCCAAATTCAACACAGTAAGTTGCTTCAAAGGTGAGAGTGACTTGAGGCTACCATCTGTTATTTCCTTGCAGTCCGCCATGTAAATGTGACTAATATTTGGATAATGCTTGTCTATAAATTTAAAGCATGAATCAGTAATTCTTTTATTTCCTGTTTAAAAAAAGAAGAAGAAAAGACAAGTACTGTATTTGAATTACCACAAAAGTCAAAGTTAATGGTGAATCTCACATTTTTGATATCACAGACCTTCAAATCGGATCTTTTTGAGGTTACAAGTTGAAAGAGCTTTGAAAGCACAGTCAGAGATATGTGGTGCACCAATAAAAACTACTGATGTAATACGAGGACATTTTTCAACTAAAGCCTTTAGAAGAAAAAAGATGATTAAATTAACCACAGTACAGCATAGAAAAGTAATGAGGTCATTTTTTTCTCTCAATATTTTCAGAAATAGACATATTAACTATTAAATTTTTCTAATTTAAAAGAATAAGACTTTTTCCAATATATTTTAGTACACTTAAATTAGAGTAATGTAGAGAAATCAGAATTAAATCATGTTACAAAGTATGAGAAAATGAAATGCTGAAAAAAATCACTACATTTAGAAGCTTAACATGTAGAACTAAACTTTATGCTTAGGCTATAATATTACTGAAACAAAAATACCCTAACTGTGAAACAAAGGATTCGAGTGTTCAAATGTGTGTGTGTGTGTGTGTGCGTGGAGGCATAAATTTTTAAATAATAGTCTTTCTATTAAAAAAAATAAAAGGCCTGTTAATATTTTTCAATAATTCAAGCCACTAGAAAAGTAATGAAGTCATTTTTTCTGTCAATATTTTCAGAAATTAACACATTAACTATTAATTTTTAATTTCAAAGTAAATGAGACTCTTTTCAATAGACTTTAGTACACTTACATTAGAGTAATGCAGAAGAATCAGAATGTGCATATCTAATGGAACCGAGAAGAAAATGTACTTTCCAATAACCTACTTTTACACAGTTGTCCGTCAGAGTTGGCATGTCATTGATGGTCAGATGCATAATTCCAGTGCAGCTGTTTGCAATGTTCCTGAAGCCTTGAACTGAAATCTGAATTGTACAGAGAAGTTGTGAGGACCCATTAGTATGAAATTTAATAAAACCCTAAGGTAGTAATAACCAAAGGTATGTCATGATTTTGACTATATTTTAAAATTGAAACCATAAAATATAGCAGACATAAGAGGTAATAAAATCTAGTCTTTCTTTATTACTTAATTTTTATGTGTATATATTGTGAATTGATCACTGCAATAAATCGTTAAGATATTTAATTTTTGAGGTAAAATTTACATAAAAAATTAATCCCTTAAATAAGCCATTTAACCATTAATAATTTGTGAACCTCAACTTCTATCTAGTACCAAAATATTTTATTATCCTAAAGGTAACCCTATGACGCTAAAGTTGCTTCCCATACTTAACCTTCTCCCAGCCCCTGGTAATCACTAACCTGTGTTCCATCTCTATTCTAAACATGTTCTATAAGTGCAACTATATAATATATTGACTCTTGTGTCCAGTTTCTTTCACTTAGCATGTTCCTGAGGTTCATCCATGGTGTAGCATGTATAAGTACCTTATTTGCTTTTATGGCTGAATAATATTCTATTATATGGATGTACCACATTTTGTTTATCCATTCATTTGTTGATGGATATTTGGGTTATTTCCATCTTTTGGATATTTTCAATAGTGCTGTTATGAATATGCATGTAAGAGGCGGTCTGGAAAGTATCCAGCTACGAAATGTGAAAAACAGAGGCATTTATGGCTGGATTTTTTCCAGACAGCCCTTGTACATCTATGTGTTTGAGTACCAGTTTTGAATTCTTTGGGGTATATATCTAGGAGTGGAATTCCTGGGTCATACTGTAATTCTATGTATAACTTATTAAGGATCCACCAAAACGTTTTCTACAGTGGCTGCGCCACTTTACATTCCTAGTAGCAGTCTATGAGGATGTCAATTTCTCCACATCTTTGTCAACACTTATTTTTCATTTTTCCATATTTTGCCTTCTTTTTAATTTGCTGGTGGATTTAAAGTAGTACCTCATTGTGATTTTGATTGCATCTTCCTAATGACTAATGATTTTGAGCATATTTTTATGTGCTTATTAGTCATTTGTAAATCTTTGTCTATTCAAGTCATTTGCCTATTTTTAATTGGTTATTTGTTTTTTTGTTGTTAAGTTGTAGGAGTTCCTTATATATTCTGAATACTAGACCTTTAGCTATGTGATTTGCAAATATTTTTCCCATTGTTGAAGTTATCTTTTCACTTGTTAAATAATGCCCTTTGATATACAAGTTTTAATTTTGATGAAGTTTAAATTACCTATTTTTTGTTGTTGTTTTTTATGGTTTTGGTGTCATATTTAAGAATCCATTGTGAAATCCAAGTCCATGAAGATTTATCCTTAGTGTTTTCTCCGAAGTTTTATCATTTTAACTCTTATATTTAGGTCATTGATTCATCTTGAGCTAATTTTTGTATATAGTGTTAGGTAGGGATCCAACTCTACTTATTTGTTTATTTTTGTATGCAGCTATCCAGTTGCTGAGCACCAATTATTGAAGAAAGTATTCTTTCCCCTATTGAATGGCTATGGAAATGTTGTGGTGGTTTGATCTTCTATCCAGACCACTAAAACTTTCTCCATATCAGCAATAAGGCTGTTTTAATTATTTATTTTTTTAAATTTAATTATGTTATCATTTCTGTGTTCACTAGAGTAGCACTCTTAATTTCCTTTAAAAATTTTTCCTTTGCATTTACAACTAGGCTGTTTGGTGCAAGAGGCCTAGCTTTCAACCTGTCTTGGCTTTTGACATGTTTTCCTCACTAAGATTAATCATTCCTAGCTCTTGATATAAAGTGATAGTTGTGTGACTCTTCCTTTCACTTGAACATTTAGAGGCCATTATAAGGTTATTTATTGGCCTAATTCAATACTGTTGTGTCTCAAGCTATAGAGAGAGGCAAGGAGAGGAAAAGAGATCAGGGAAGGGTCAGTCAGAACACACACATTTATCAATTGTTTGTCATCTTTTATGGGTGTATTCATGGTGCCCCAAACAACTGCAATAGTGATATCAAAGATCACTGATCACATATCACCATAAAAAATAATAATGAAAAACTTTGAAATATTGTGAGAACTACCAAAATGTGACATAGAGACATAAAATGAGTAAATGTTGTTGGACTGATGAAACTGATAGACTTGCTTGACACAGGGTTTCCACAAACATTCAATTTGTGAAAAGAAAAAAAAGACAAACACAATATTTGGAAAGTGCAATTAAAGTGAAGCACAATAAAATAAGATATGCCTGTACCAGTCTCCCAGAGGTATAAGGACACTCTACAACTCAGAGGCCTAAGCTCAATGTCCAGAGTATTTGTGAGTCTTCAAACATCCCTTTAGGGTATATACAGAAATATAGAAGGACATGAACTCTCACACCACACTATTAAATACTAAAATTGACAGTTAACCCAAATGCTAGAATATAGGAATGGTATTCTTTACCTGCAAAGGTTATAGAACTGGACTGAGAAAAACAGCTAGGTCAGGGTGTGGGAGACAGGCCCTCTCACACACTGCTAGTTGGGAGTGGAAGCTGTGACATCCTTCTAGAAAGCAATGGGCAATAAGCAATAAGCCATAGGCATCAAATACTTAAAAAATGTTTACACTCTTTCACCCAGTAATTTTCCCACTAGAAATCTATCAGTGCTACTAACAGATATTGAATATTTTATACATGAAAGTCATTGCTCTAAGTGCTTTCCATGTATGATGTCTCATAACATTCTCAATATATTGTTTTCATAAGGAAATAAAGATTTGTATAGGTGATACATTATTAGAGAATTTATTACAAAAAGCGAATTGGAAACTAAGATGTCCATTAAAATTAAGATTTCAAACTATATTTAGTGACATAGAAAGATGCTTACAATATAATATTGTATAAAAATCAGGATTTGAAATTGACTGTATATATTACATTCTTGATTTAGTTTTTTAAAAAAGTATGCATGTCACATACAAATAGACAGAAAACTAGAAAGACATATTTCAAAGTGTTTGTTATCTTTAGATGCTAGGATTATAAATGATTTTTATTTTCTTTCATATAACTTCTGTGATTTTAAATTTTTATTTAATTAATATAATTTTTATAGACATAAAAAAATAATAAAAAGGAAAAAAGAAGAAAAATCACTTTTTACACAGTTAGCTTGTAATCACATATCTGGAGAAATCTAATGTGAGCTGAAAGTGGGCATCTACTGAGGACTCCTGCTCCAGGACATGGTCTTTTTTACAATAAAGCCAAGCCACTGGGTGACACATGACCTACAATTACCATCTCCTGTTAGACGATTCCAAAAACTTCCTGGTAGCATTCAGGAAAACATTTATGGTATACATCTTTCCCCACTCCTTAGTGAAAGACTGGAAGAAGAAGTTGATGATCAGAAGACCCAGAATGTCCTATGACAGATCAAGATGAGCTCAAAGGGCTCAGGAAGATTTATAAAAGCTATCATTTAAGTAATACTTATGTGCCAGGAACTCCTTTAGGCAATTTTCATATACTGGTCTATATTTTTCTCAGAACCACCTTTTGGGTAAGTATATTATTGTCTCTATTTTTATAGATGAGAAAAATGAGGCTCAGCGCAGCAAAGTAACACGTCCAAGGTTGTCTAGCTCATAAATAGTGAAACCAGGATATGAATCCAGGCAGTTAGGATCCAGAGTGTGTACTTTTAGTCATCAAACTGCACTACCTCTTAATAGGATTAGCTTGCATTACTGTACTTAGAAGGGAAAGAAGCAAAAGACCTTTTGCCACTGGACTCCAGAGAGAGACTAGCTGCCTTGATCCTTCACTTTTTAATCCAAATTCTAATGCTACTGTATTAGTCAGGTTTATCCAGAGAAACCAGACCAATAAGGGAGATAGGTGATATAGATAAACAGGCAGATAGATAGATAAATATAGATACATAGATAGATAGATAGATAGATAGATAGATGATAGATAATAATGAATTGGCTCACACAATTATAAAGGCTAGGAAGCTCCACGATCTGCATTTGGTAATCTGGACTCCCAAGAGAGCTGACAGTACTGTGCCTTTCTGAATCTGAGTCTAAAGGCAGAAAACTTATATCCTAGCTTGAAGGCAATCAAATGAAGACAGTGAATTCTCCCTTACTCAGGCTTTTTGTTCTATTCAGGCCTTCAACAGATTGGATGAGGCCCACCCATACTCAGGAGAGCAATCTGCTTTACTCAGCCTACCAATTTAAATGTTAATCTCATCCAGAAACACTCTCACAGACAAATGTACAATGTTTAACCAAATAACTGAGCACCCCATGACCCACTCGAGTGGACACATAAAATTAACCAGCACAGTTATTTTGGAGATTTTTGGACACTGATGTTTCCTAAGACTCGTGGTTGCAACTGTTTGCTCTTGCCTACTTTGCCGTAGTTAATCATCTGAGCTTGCCTGGCCATGTTTTTATTCAGATCAGCATCTTTGAAACCATCCACCTTATCTGGTACCACTAACTGCCCTGAAACAGACATAACTAAAGAGAAAGCCTTAAGAATTTATTGTTGCCTCACATTGTCAAGTTAAAACAGAAGGCCTCAAGCCCTTGAAGTTACAATCCCAAATATTTAATTAAGGAACTGCAGTTTCTTAAAGTGAAATTACTAAATTGGTAGGGGAAACATTTCACTCCTTAATGCATGTGTATGAGTATTATTTAACTTGAGTGGCTTAAATTTTATTATTTAACTTATATAACTCTGTAAGAAATCATGTTTTCCAGCACGGTTAGAGTTCTCACAGAGCAAATGTAATTACATTGTTTATGAAAAGCCTCGGCTCATACATAATTGATTCCTCACACATAATGACATACTACAAAATGGCTGGAGGTGGGAACTGTGCAAGAGGCAGGCTGTTCTAAGGAGCTGGGACTTCTCCTATAGAGGAAAGTAACCTCCAGGGGATGAGAAAATGGGAGCTCACATCCCTTGATTGATTTTTCCCAGATTACAAATAAATAGAGCAAGAATGCAGATGTGCAAACTATTAATCCAGTATTCCTTCTGATTAACATTCTTCAATAATAACATCCAATTCAACTGACCTATTCCAGCTTTCAGAACTTTTCAAACGTAGCTGCTCCAACCACAAAGACACGTCACTTCTCCAATGCTCGGTGGGCCTTTCTGCTCTTTCTCTGACCTTGTACTGCTCCCTGCCTCTTTTCATTTTATCAAGCCTCAACTATTCCTCAAATTGCAATGGCTCTAGCCCTATACTGTTACTTTCCTTCTCCTTCACTTATGAGTCTATAGCTCTTTATTTTAACCCATAACTCTTTTATATTATCTGTGCATATCTTAAAGTTAAATTCCCCCCAAAGAGATAGTTATATTTATTTTTTTTTAGCTTCTTGCTGTATTGAACAACTATTAGGACCTGAATGAATTACAGTGGCACCTCAGTACTCATTGTTAATTGATTCCAGGAGGCACAGTAAGTACCAAAAACAATGAGTACCAAACAAATTTTTTCCATAAGGGAAAGGGCAATGAGTCACGAGGCAATCGACGTTGACAAGTTCTAGCTTGTGCATCGAGTACCAAACAAATGACAAGCACCAGGTCAAAATTTTTGCATCAAAATGAGTCGAATACCAAATTCAACAAGTTTCAAAGCGGTCAAGTACCAAGGTTTGACTGTAAATCCAGGAGGAAGACAATAAAGTCTGGGAAAGAGTACAGATTTTGGCTACAAACAAAATTGAAAATGACTCCAAGTAGAAGGTAAAATATAAGCAAAGGCAAAGCAGTGGAAACACTGGGCTTGGATAAAGTGGCAAGATCACCCTTGGAATGAATAAGTAAAGTTTAGTAGGTAAGGAGGAAGGGAAAGGTAATGGAAGACCTATAAGGCAAGAATGAGGTATTTTGTATTGTATTGCCATGGATTCTTGAATAAATTTTCCATAAGAACTTCCAGAGAAAAGTCCAGAGGAGATTAATGAGCATTGAAAATCTGGAGAACAGAGGAGGGACGAATGCTGGGCTTGGAGTCAGCTGAGCTGGATTTGAGTCTGGCTTTGCCTCTTTTTCACCTGTAACAAAAGGCAGCTCAACTTCTTTGGTGCTTAGTTTTCTCATCTATAAAATGGGTACAATAATACCTGTTTTAGGAGATCCTTGACATAACAAAATGAGGTAACGTACACAAAAGTGGTTAGGTAGCACCGTGTCTGGCCTACATTTAGGGTACCCACTCTTCTGTTACTCTTCTTCTGGGTGCGTTGTGCTCCCACAGAAAAATACAGATTTGAGACCTAGAGGTAGATGACCTTGAGAGATCATTTTACATATTCCTTACATTGCAAACATAAAGAAATTGTATTCAGAGAATTTGTGCAATTTGAGAACAGGTTCCTTATTTAGTCTTCAATGTGTGTGCCCAGTGCTAGACATAATGTCAAACACAGAATGGGTGCTCCATAAGTATTGTTTTTTTAATTAAATTAATTGGGGCAACACTGGTTATTAAAATTATATAGACTTCAAGTGTATAATTCCATACTGCATCATTACATTGTGTGTTCACCACTTAAAGTCAAATCTTCTGTCATCATATATTTAACCCCCTTATGCTCTTCTACCATTCCCCCCTTACCCTCTGGAAACCACTATACTGTTGTCTGTGTCTATGAGGTTTTGCTTATTTGTTTGTCTTGTTTGTTTGTTGCTTTCAGTTTTATATCCCACATATTAGTGAAATCATATGGTTCTCAACTTTTTCTCTGACTTATTTCACTTAGTATGATAATCTCAAGATCCATCCATGTTGGCATATAAAGCAGTATTTCATCTTTTCTTGTGACCAAGTAATATTCCATTGTACACAAGGGCTGTCCAGAAAAAATACAGCCATAAATACTTCTATGTTTCATATTACATGGCTGGATACTTTTCAGACAGCCCTCATATATGTACCACATCTTCTTTAATTAGTCATCTATCAAAGGACACTTCTGTTGTTCCATTTGTTGATCACCACAAGTGTTGAATGAATGAATGGCCTTGAGGGGCAAAGTCAGGGCTAGAGGCCACCTCTCCCCATTATGACACATAATTCCAGCAAAGCGTACAGTTGCTTTTAACAAAACTTCTAAGTTCCTCCCCTTTATCTCAGACCCTAGTTCATTACCCTAGCACTAGTATCACTAATAATGGCATCCCCCAAACAAACAAACAACTTTTTCTGTCTTGGAGACATGTTCATGACAAGATTTCCTGAGCAAGGGGAAAAAATGATAGCAGTAATCAACCACAGCTGAGTGATTCCTTGCAATGCAGCCAGAAACTTGGTGTTATCAACCAGTAAGATTGTGTCCAGAAAAGGAGGGTCAGGGAGACCTCTGAGAAAGAGCTTTTTAGTTTTGTTCTGGCAATAAATGCTTAGTTCTCCACACAGTTTATTTTAGGGTATCCAAAAAGATGCTTGGTTAATATTTTATGACTCAAATATTCCTGCCAGATCTTCCAGACCAACCAACTATTAGTTGTCTGTTCTCTTCACTGAAATACTGGGATATAAACCTGAAATTAAAAATTCCTCTCTACGGGAAAAAGCAAAATATTTTTATCATGTGAAAATGCCAGACCTTGCCACAGCTGATACTGTGCATTTTCTGTGTAGAATTCTTACAAAACTTGGATCTGATCTCTCTTTATCTAGTTGTGAGGTGATATTCGCTTCAATTTTGACACCAACTGGAGCCCTGCCATTCTGTTTTTGGCTGGTTAAGTTCCCATTGGTTAGGAAGTTGGGGGAATTTGCCACATCAGTGGTGTTTCAATCTCAAGGCCTAGCAGACAGCTACCACTGCTCCTGGGGGCAAGGAAGCTTTGGTGACTGCAGGAAAATTCTCCCCAGTTGCCTCTGGTGGGTCTCAACCCATCAGCATGACAGGACAGAGCTGTCTGTGAAGGAAATGAGTTGTAAATGAACCACATGAAATGAAGACCACAGTGTTGAGCACCCAAGACTAGCTTAGATCCCTCTTTGTTGCTTGTAGGTTGTAAAAAGAAAGAAGGGACTTGCCTCAGTAAAGGTAACAGCTTACCAAGCTTCCACTTCCTTACGCCTTCTTTAAAACATTGTCTGTGAATCAGTTAGCTCAGCAACACAGAAAAGAGACATATACAAGGGCTGTCTAGAAAATGTCCAGCCATAAGTTCCTCTATTTTTTATAATACAAGGCTGGAGACTTTCTGGACAGCCCTGAAATAAGGCTAGACCTTCCATGACAGCCTGAAATATCCATCTTAGGTAGACATAGCCCAAGTTGTGTTCCTGTACCATTTCCAGCTGTTTCTTTCATTCAAGCAGCACTGTAACCAGTGACTAATGGGTAATGTGATGACAGCCTCTTGGTGACCTCAAAGAAGCCTGGCTTAGCAAGTAGAATGAATTGTTGAAGAGAAACAAAGATTTCTCCCAAAACATTATGGAACATTCTGTTTTATTACATCCAAATGTACCACAAGCATCTTCAATAGCAACACTTCCAGAGTCTGTGCAAAGAGGGGTTGACAGGTTCTTAAATACTGTGTCCTCTGTGGCAACAGGGACAGAGGCCTAGTTCTTATCGCTTTTGAGGTCCTGCCAATCTCTCTCTTTGGATGATCTTGTACGTTCCACTCTATATATTCTTCCCAGCTGGATGCTCTTCTGTATTCACTAATGCACTTCTCTCAGGTAGCCCTCACTGTCTCTTCCTCTTACATCTCAGAGCACCAAAGACTGTAGACAATAGCCCTCCCTTTACATTTTGTACCTTTTGCATCATATAATAATTACATGTGCACATGTCTAATCTCCCTACTGAAGAATACAGACAGCATCTTATCCATCATGTCCTTTACATTACAACACAGTGCCTGGCACAGAGTATGAGGCAACAAAGATTTGTTAATAGATCAAGTAGTTGTTGAGTAATTGTTTATAGAATATAAATTAGAATTAGTAGTTCCAAAGGGGGAGAGGCATTTGTTAAAGATTGCCACATTTCTCTAAAAACATTGGACCGCCAAACATGAAAAACAGAATTTTCATTTTCCGATGTGAGGAACTAGAACACAAGGTTAATGAAGCCCACATGTAGTACACACACCTGCTCTGTGCGTACTCACTGCTCAATGACTCAGAGCTGCCACCTGCACAAGTAAGTTGGTCTCTGCCAAATTTTATCATTCTTGCCTTGAGTATATTTTCTTATTCTTTACCTCACTTCCTGATCAAATTACTCATAGCTTCCCCTATATTATACTGGAGCTTTATCTCCTTTTAAAATAAGAGAATCTCAACTGCAGTACTTGCTTCTACAACACAAGATGTACAGAGCCACTTGATGTGTGTAGATTTATTGAGCTGGATGGTGGTGCTGGAGCTGCAATTTCTAACTACCAGCTTTACCCTGGTCCAAAGACCTAAGTAGAATTTTGTGAAGAGTCCATGCAATTCTGTGTGTAAGTCACTTCCTAACATAGGGAACAGAGAAGATACTAAAATAAGTGTGGTTTTTCAGAAAACAGTAAAAATTTTTTCAAACCATTTTTCAGGAGTGGGAAACATGATCTTAGTCCCCTGAGACTTATCATTTTGTCAACTGATTCTTCAAGATCTAAAAATTGTTACCAGATGTTTCATACTTTTACTACTTAATGCAACAAACATCCTTATACATTTTGCCTACAAAGAGATTACATTAAACTATGGCTAAATGTATTATTATTTTTTGTTTGTTATATTTCTTTATTTTTTATTTTCAAGATAGCTAGCATAAAATTATATTCAAACTAATAATTATGAAAACTATCTAAATTTGAGTCCTATTTATAAGAAACATAAAAAGGTAAATTCTTCTATTTTCTTTCCAACAAAGGTTGAAGTGTGACTCAAAAGGGACACACAGGGAAAGGAAAATAACAGGGAAAATGAAGCACAAGAACTGACCCAGAGAAGCAGAAATTGCACTGTGATTTTTTCCAACTCATGACTGAATTTCCACTAGAATTCCTCCTATTGATGACACTTAAAGAACAGTTATATTTTTTCCAAATAGAATAGGCAACAATAATTTTTTCTCTTTTACTATATTTGATAGATAGCACTTTAAAGTTTTAGAAATGATAATCTGGTTGTTAAGAGCCTGGTCTTCAGAAGAATTAGATGGATCAAGATTCTAATCTCGGCCTTGGCATTTTCTGTATGACCTTAGGCAAGATACTTACCCTGTTGTAGCAGCATTTTCCGTGGTGTGTACAGCCAGCTCATACCAGCTTGCAAGAGCAGATTGTTAAATTTTTAGGGACTCTGCAAGCCAGTTGTTAAATACAGGCAATTCAAAAATTATATCACATAAAAACTTAAAATTAAATAAATTATATTAAATGTAGTGACTACTCAAATTCATCACTTCCTAATTATTTTATTACATGTTACTCTTAACCTAAGTTCTTGAGGATATTCATGTTTATTATATCTGTATGGTGAAAATATTACATAATGGTATACTACTGCACATATTTTCACAACTCCCTGTTCAGTGACCTCTTTTGTAGCTTAAAATGAGCCACAGTGAGAGTATTTACACCGTGGAAATAAGCAACCACTACAAATTAGGGCTTTCCCTTCTCTCAGGCAGTTATATGTCTACCAGCACATCATTGTTCAGTTTCCATGTCTCTAAAATGGGAATAATGATACCAACCTCATAGTTATTTATAAAAAGTAAATGAGGTAACAAATGTAAAGCACTTACCTCAACTAGAGATATGCAACAAATGGCATAATTATTATTAACATCCATTAAAATATAGAATAAAGGAAAAACAGAATCAAACAAATATAAGCAAATTATAATTTTGAATTCAACTGTCATCAATTCATCTTGGTACATGTATATGATTGGCTTATTTACAACTGGTTTAGCTGGTCACACAACTCTTATTGTTTTAATAACCCCTTATTGATAAACTGCCCCTACTCCCAGCTCTGCTCCAAGGACCAGACTTCCACTTTCAAGTAGTTCTTATCATTGACATCCAGATGTCATATCACAGGAACCTCAAGTTCAGTCTTCCCAAAATAAAATTCATTATTCTTTTTTTCCCAATATTGCTCCTTCTTTGATTATCTTCCTTACTTATCACATAGAAGCACAAAATCCTAAAGCTAGAGAAGATCTCAGAGATCATCTAGCCAAAGCTAATCATTCTACAGATGAGGGAACTGAGACACAAAATCAAGTATATGTGCAGGGATGCACAAGTCGTTAGTGGCATGACAAGGATTACATCCCAGGTCTTGTAATTTTACTTTGGATCTCCTTTCACCATCCCACTGCTTTCTGCTGAGAGAGAGAAAGAAAGAGAGAGAAACAGAGAGAGAGAGGACCCTTTTCACTCTTGCGTTGCTGATGCACTCTCTTTCCATTTGGTCAGTACATTCATTCCTGGATGTGCCTTTGTGGCTTTCTCCCACTCCCACCACAAACCTCAAGGGTGAACAAGTAAGACCTTCCATGATCTTTGCCTCTCTGGAAGGGGAAGTTGGAATTTATGTAGCTTAGATAAAACCGAAATTACCTTGGAATCTTTCAATGTGCAGTTTGCACAGCCTACCTTTAAGATTCATGGGTCCTAGAAAGCTTTAATAGGATAAAGACTACTGATCAACCACTCTTAGTACATTGAGTATACCAATCATTTGAATATTTCCAGGATGTTATCTCTTTTCATTGTTCTTGTGTGTAATAACTGGAAAATAATTAATAAAAAATACTTTCACTTTAGTATTTCATAGTTTCTTAGCCTCTTCTCTCCCTGCAAATCTAAAATAAAATCTCAGGCTCAACTCTGATCAAGAAAAGATCAACAGACCTTGCTCTAGCAAGTTGCCACCTTCTCAGTTACCTAACAGGGCTCCTGAAATGTCACCTGAAGCAGCTGGATAGCCTTGCACTGAAATTTGTTGCATTTTTTATTCATTCATTCATTCATTCATTCATTCATCAAGCATTGATCAAAGTCTTACTATGTGCCAAGTACCGTATTACATGTTAAGGATACAGATATACAGGTGAATAGGGCATAACCCTGACCCTCAAGGAGCTCACAATGGGCAGGAGAGCAGAAATAAGCAGGCCACTAAATATTAATACATAAAGAATGTGTAGTGAAAGCGCAATGATAGAAGTATACACCAGAGGAATCATAACCCAGCTTGGGTTGGAGAAGAAGAGTGGTAAATGAAGGAAGGCTTCCCAGAGACAGTTGTGGTTGAGCAGAGCCTCTAAAGACATGCGGAAGTTAACCTGGTGAATGAGGTGAACTTGCCATCATGTGCTTATGTCGGCAGCACTGTACAAACAACCCAGTAAGAAAACAACCTTGGCAAAATAACTCAGGAAACTATGACACCTTACCAAGTTGTTCATACAGCACCAATGTAAGCACATGGTGGCAAGTTTGAGATCTTAATTGTCAGATTTGGGGTGCGATGACAGCTCTGATGGCCATTCCAGAAAAAGAGTTCCAAAACTGCTTTGAAGGGTGGACTAGGCGCTGGTGTCAGTGCAGAGCTTCAAAGGGGAGTACTTTGAAGGTGACCATAGTGATATTCAGCAATGAGGTATGTAGCACTTTTTCTAGGATAAGTTTGCAAAATTAATTGTCCGACTTCTTACATATATAAACACACTCTTGTATACATATAATACACATATATGTATTTATGGATGTATATATACATATATAATGTATATATAATGTATGTGTATATACATATATAATGACTTTATATACATAAGTGCTCATCATTGTAGGTGATGTTTAGAGTCATGATCTAGGTAAGATCACCAAGGGAATAGGTGTAGGCTGAGAAGTGAACCAAGAACCGAATGCTGAGGCCCAGTACGATTAAGGGGTTGAAGAGGCACATTAGCTTTCTCACAGAAATCACATCTACATGAGTTTTTAAAATAATAAAAATGTCATTAGGATTAACACAGCCAATTTAGGAAACTAACAATATCAACAAAGTACATACACATATTTCATGACCCAGTCATTTGAGTCCTATGTGTACCCGACAGAAATATGTGTTGTTTTCATCAAAGGACATATACATGAATGTTCATAGCACTTGTGCATTTTCTGTATGTATACTACACTTTGACAAAATTTACCCTCAAAAATGTCATTAGGGAATGCCTTTGCTCATTTGCTAGGTCCCAACTGTCAGTGCCAACACAACAACAAGCAGATTTAACCTGGTTTCTTGGGTGTTAAGGATTGCTTTGTGGTCGGTCAGTCACAAACATGCTCAGAGCAACAGATTCAGATGCATGGTACGATTCAAGTGTGTGAAAAGCCCTGAGAAAACTTCACAACTTTCTCTCTTGGATCTTAGTTTTTTTCTTGAATTAGTCTCTCCTTCAAGTCCAACCAAAGTATTCTTTGTTACTCCAACTAAAAGCTAAAATAGGAATCATACCCCCTCAGCAGTTGTTGATTGCTTTCAGTTGCAATGACAGAAACCCAATGTAAGCCAGCTTAGGTTGGAAGGAAATTATGCTGTTTGTAACAGAAAGCCCAGCTAAACAATGCATCATCTCTCCCTCTCAAAAAGTGACCTCTTTGTGATGGATTCATTCTTTTCACCTTTTCTCACCACAGACAAATTTCTTCCATGTCCCTGGGCAAGAGAACCACATAAACAGCCTAGACTTACATGCTCCAGACCCTGCAACCTCAGGGAAAACTATTTTCCCCAAAGTTGAATATCGAATAGGGTTCTGAATTGTTTCAGGGGCATACTCTCCCTGAAAAAAATCACAACCACAGCATATGGAATTCAGGGTTGTCTAGGCTTGGGCCAAATGAGCAATGGCCATTAAAAAATTACTAATACCAATAATCTAATAATAATAGCTAATGGTGACTAAGTGTTTACTGTCTGCAGTCATCTAAGCTTCTTATATGTATCAAATTTCATTCACACAACACATTCATGAGGTGGGTACTAGTATTTTTCCCATTTCATAGATAAGAAAACTGAAGTATGCAGAAAGTTTAGGTAACCTGTCCCAGTCACATAACTAGTAAATGGCAAACTCAGGATTAAAATGCAAGTGCCCCAGAACCCACGCTCCTAATAATACTATGGTGCACTGCTCTCAAGGTGCCATGAGTGACAACTCCACAAAACCATAGAGGAAGGGGAAGGAGCAGTTTCCTCAAAAATGTATGAGGTGCAAAGGAAAACGACAATCATCTCATACAGTAGCTCATGGGTTTCATTTATTTAACTAAGCATGAATCCAAATATTCAATAAACATCTTATAAACATCTACTATGAGTTAGGTTACACAGCATTTCTTAGGGCAGAGAAAAACAGATCCATTGACTGTTGCCAAATGTCTCCCAGACCACAGATAACAAAGGAGTACAGGAAACCGTACCTTCCCTACATGATAAACCCATTTTGTCTCCAAAAATTCTTCTGAAATTGTTTAGACATCATTCTTTAAAAGTGATTTTATGACATAAGCTTAGATTTTATAACTTTGAGCAAATGGTAATTATAAAAGCAAATAAATTAAATTTTTTCGACTGATTGAATCAGAATATTTTTAGTAAATATAGATTGTTGTTTTTGTTTCTGCTTTTTCTGAAAATACATGCAGGTGCACATCCAAGTGCTTGTATTCATTAGGAAATTGGTCACATTATTTAATGCACCTACAATGTTTATCGAATTCCAAAAGAATGCACAATATTTCTAAAATATATGCAATTGGTTTTTACTTTTCTTTGCAATTGTCCATCATGTATCTATTTTTTTTAATGGCATCATACTGTTTTATATTTCAACCCTCAAACAATACAAAGGAGTGATAACTTTTGATGCTGAGCTATGCAAGTAATAATAAAGAACAGACAAAAATCTCATTAACAAAAAGACAATCATTTAAAAGTATTTCACATTTCACAGCAGTGCTTTGGTAGTACTTGAAAGTATTTCTGGCCAATTGCATCAACAACAGGGGTCTGAATGAACCCTCTGATCTCAGCAAAAGAACTACCACATTTTCTCCCTGATAATTTACACTCGAGTCACTACACACCACACTGCTACACTCACCGGACTTCTTTAAAACTCATTTTAAAATATGTAGGTATTGTGTGTGATCACAACAAAAACTAAAAACCAAACAGAGTGTGGTAGAAAAGTAAACTCTAATGTTTCCAGTAAGACTTCAGGGAATCACTGCTGACTGGGCCCTTCATTTCAACGGTTTAAAAAGCTTTGGTTTACATTATTCAGCAAACTCAATATTCAGAAGCTTAACCAGCAGGTTCAAGTTAAAAGTTTAAAAGACAGCCCCCCTCTTTTTTGGTAAATGTTTCATATAAAACATGAAATCAACTTCTACTTTATTAAACAAAGAACAATATTTTTAAAAGTAAAAGGACATGTTTATATTTCTATTTTTTTAAAGCCATTGAATAACAATACTTCAGTAGACTGGCTGTAACTCCCCACCCTACCAGCTGTCCACTTGGCACAAATACGTTAAAGCAACGCCTGCTGAAGAGGCATGTCCACCTCCACTGTGGGCTGGGACTCAGGGTGAACACAGGCCACTCTTGCAGGGCCAATAGAAAGGCTTTTCCCTCATGTTCACGGAGCTGCATCCCCAGGTAGACTCTCTTAGCCATATCTTCCACACCTGGGCTCATTTTGATAGCTGTGTTCACTTCACTCCATTTGTGCCCCCCATCAAACTTGCAGTCCAATATAAAATTCCTATTGTCCATTACCACAGGACCTGCCTTGTTGAAGTTTAATCACATCCCCAAGCTTCTGAGTCACAGCTTAGCTCTCTAGGACACAGGCCGTTGGGATGACCTCGATGGGGATTCCCTTGTGCCACTGATCCCCAAAGTTCTTCGAATCTTTCCTGAAATCAGTGAGCACAATGAAACAACTTGTATAGTAAGCCACAGTCTTCTCCTGGGTCAGGCAGCCTCCATCACTCTCGTTGGAATCTAAACTCAGCATCTACTTCATCGGCACCATCCATGGTGAGGTCACTCACTGGGTGTCAGTCCTGCCACTGAGAGTTAAGCTATACCTCAGGATAAGCTGACAGGCCCGGAAGGAAGTGGGAATACAGACGAAGTTCACATTCTCATTTCACTCTTTCAGCTATTCACTGTATGGCATGGACAATTGTAAGACACTTCAAATTCCCAGTACTTGGATTATTCTTCACATAGTTTTACACCACCAAGTGGCCCACCAGCTCCTTGGCCTCAGCCTTACATATCGTGGAGTGGGCCAGGAAGGCACTGTTGGATTCCCTATGGGAGCCCTGGAGGTCGGTTCCAACTGTTCCCGCCTCCACCAGAGGCCGCACCGCCAGCCCACCCGGGAAATGGGCCAGGACACCCATCATCCATTTATTAATTTTTCTCTAACAAGTATAGTTAAAATTTTTTCACTATATTATATGAATACATCTTTCCTTTTGGTGGCAGCTGTGACTGCATTAAAATTTAGCCCTTGATATATTTCATTTATGTTAATCCAGAATTTCTGGAAGACAGGGTTGCTGTTTTACTAGTCATGGTGCCCAGTATGCAGCAGGCATGCAATAAACACCAATGAAAACTATTTAGTTGTTAGCTTCTAGCCTCAAGTCTTTTTGTTTTATTGAGACCTACTTTCTTGCTCAGGTATAATAATACATGATTTCATAGAGCAAAATTTCAAACATAAAAAGAAAATAGATTTCAGTTTCCAAGAGGAGAACCTTAAAAATCTGTGAATTTCAATTTTCCTTCTTTGAAATCATTTTTGTGCTGCCCTATCAGTGCAACTAGGCCTGAAAGAGTGAAACTATCCTCACACCCAGAGCTGGGGAGGTAGACAGAGCATCCTCGAAGATCTTAGTCCCTCAGAAGCAGTAATATCCAAGTTTCACCGACTCTTTCCGAAGCTAAAGTAACAGTCATTTTAAAGATAATATGTTGTTTTATAATGAGCCCATTTCTTACTTTCAATGGGCCTAAAGGGGTTCAGTTTTAAAAGGCGTGATATCTCATTGCCGAAACAACACCTAGAGTTAAATCTCTGTTGAACTATTAAATGAACAAATGGAAATGGAAGAGGGATGAATAAACAAAATAAACCAACATTGTTTTTCAGAATGATGTGAAACACTAACTTCACTGTGGTTTGAGACTTACAAACTATGGAACATTCAGAAAAAAGATTTATTCTTTATACATTCAGACCAAGCTCAAATACCTGCTGAGGACAGACAGGAGATGCAATTAAATGGTAGCAATCTAGGTGGTGAGTGTATGTGCAGGCCTTACTGAGTGGAGGAGAGGGTGGCGAATCTCCAGGGGATGAAAATGATCAGCTCCAGCCCATTGTTGCCATATGGAAATGCAGGCTCAATTTTGCTAGCCCTTCTCATTATTTAAGAGAAGCTTGAAGTCTAGATTTTTAACTCCAAAATTTTAAATGTCAGCTCAAAATTTAAAACCAGACAATGTGTGTGTGTTTTGCACACATATCTAGCCAGAGGGTCATCAATTTGAAACCTCTCATTTTTACTTAACTATGTCTGGGAATATGTATCCCTAGGAAATGTCTATGAGTATTTGTGTGTCTGTGTATGTCTTGTGTGTTGTTGTTACAATAATTACCTCCTGTGAAAACTGAGAACGAAGAGGTAAGTCACACTTGTGGGGAGGGTTTTCAAGCATGGGGTGAAATAGTGGGAAAGTATCAGAGGACACATATTTAGGGGAGAAAGTAATCAATGGGATGTGTCAAGTACATTGAATTATTCCTGAATGTGCAAATATTTTTCTCTGTGATTTGGCCTCATCTGTGTTTGCTAAATGACACCCACATCAAAGTTAAGCTTCTATTCTGTCTCCAGACAGGGAGATACCAGTGCTATCTCCCTTGACAATTACATTTCAAAGGATGGCTCCCAGGTCCTTGAGGATGACATTTCTGGATTGTAAAACTGTCAAGAAGCTTTTAAATAGGTTTATATATCAAAGGAAACAGAGAAAATGTACAAGTAAAAGTTTTGTAAAGGAAATGCTCTAAGAAAAAAAGGGGTAGGGACCTTAGAGTCAGGAAGAAGATTGTCTGAAGTTTAGTCAAGCTGGAAGCGAAGTTAAGGCCATCTTAGTTGTGAGAGTGATGGTAGATGCTGCTGTTCAGGAAATTATACTTCATTAGATCATAAATAAATGAAAATTCTAGATGCTGCAGCCCTAACTTAGAGTGCTCCCCTCCTTTCCCCAAGTCCTCCCCACTGCCTAGTATTCATGAAACAGTCATATGCCAGTGATAGTGGCTAAGTAAAAATTTGGTGGTTACCTGAGGGTAAGTAGGGAGTGGTGGGGTGGGGGGCGGGCGAGAAGGGACAGGGACACAAATATATGGTGATGGAAAGAGACCTAACTCTGGGTGATGAATACATATTGCAACACATAGATGAGGTAATGTGGAGTTGTACACCTGGAACCTGTGTAATTTTTGCTGACCAATGTCACCTTAATACATTTAACAATTAATAAAAATTAAAAAAAGAAGTTGGAGGAGAAACCCATGTTATCCTTGATTTCCTTCAGGGGAATCTGTCTGCCTAGATATCTACCAATAGTTGCTTAGAACAGCCAGTACCATGTGCTTTGACCAGCTTGTACAAGCCTTGGTCTCTTTACTTCTAAGTGAGCATAATAAATACATACTACACAGCATTTGTATGAGGCATAAATCTGTCTGTGTAAAGCACTCAACATGACGCCTGGCCTATTGTAACAATTCAATAAATGGTAACTATCAATATTTTAGCAAGTTCTCATCTGTGCTATTATTCTCATAGAATGATGAAATACTATGATACTAATATCAGTAAAATATGTGAAGAGGAAGAAGTGAAAAAGTTAAAAGAATTATGACTTCAACCTACCAAAATAGAGCAAAAGAGACTATCAATGAGGCAGGAAAGTTCATAGCCTACCTTCCACAACTCCACCCTACTTTTTGCCCAATTTTCCTTAATCTTGTTTTTTTCAAACTTAAATATTTCCCCATGTATATCTGAAATCTCTGTGTTATTTAACCTAAGGATATAATACAATTTTTAAAAATTACAATCTTTGTTGTATGTCTTTTCTTACATTTACAAGTGTAGCATTTTACCCAATACTGTATTTACTCTGAGAGTCCATGTGGGAGCTACTTGACTTTTCAGTAGGGTCTTTGCAAATTCTCCCCCCAAAAGGTTTTCCTTTCCTTGTATCTTGGTAGCAATTTAAAAAATTTTAAGATTTGAACTCTGGTATTACAACAGTACTCAGAGTGTCTACACAAAAGTGGTCTGTTTCATCATCCAATGAGCTCTGCCTGCTTGTGGATGTGACACTCCAGTGGAAGGAAGCCAGGAGCCTATAGTAGCGATCCTGAGGGAAGTTTAAGCAGCTGTGGCCATGTAATTTAAAACCTCTGAAAAGTGTGCTGCAGTCTGTGCACAGAGTTAGTGTAACATGAGGGCTGGATAAAGCCTGTTCTCCGGAAGACTTCCCCGCCAGCTGCAGGAAAGAGAAGACTGAGAGACAAACCTGGGTGCAGCCGGAAAGGTCCAAGTAGATGAGCTTGTGGCATCCATTCCCCAAATTCAGGTACTGTAAACCTTTGTCTGTGAACTTTCTGCAATAAGCCAAACTAAGATTCTGTAAATTGTGGAAGTACCTGAAAGACAGGGTGAGAGAAGAGAGGAAGGAAAGTAACTATACTTTACTTGTTTTCTAAAATCCTTCTTAAGCCACTGTAACAAAGAGAAGTTAAACTGTAGATTAATCCTGTTTCCTTGCAGATATTCAACAGTTGAACTTTATTGTTAATTCTCTTCCTGTTAAGTAAAGAAAACTGCAGCAGTGTATCAGAGAACGTCTAATTACATTTCAAGGGAAAATAAAGAAGATTTGCCTAGATTTTTAAGAAAGCTGATTGAGATACAGTGTTGGGGGCAGGGAGCTTCGTGCATTTATATTGTCTGGAAGTTGGTGTGTGCTTGAACCACAGTTACAAATTTTGCATTATTGTTGCTTTTAGGTTTTATCATTGGAGCACTAAAATGTTGTGCAAAATGTCTAGAAGGACAGACTCTTTTGTAAACATTTAAATAATGATTAACTGTTGCATGAGAGTGAAGATTTGAGGCAGAAAGGAGGCAAAGTTAAACATAACCAGCTCTTAAAATGGACATGACAAAGAAATGGTTTGTAAAAAACAGATTTGAATATGCATAATTTTGTAACAGTTTCATTACTATAGTTAAAAAAAGACTAATTTGATATACAGAGTTTAAACATGAGTTAAGAAGAACAGTCTGCAAATGAGTGAGCAACACGTGAAAGGAATAAAAACTCCATCAGAGACTATCAATCTCACTAGAGTTAAAACTGATTAAATATCACATTACTACCATGACCAAAATGAAAGCTTCCAGAAAAAAGGAAGGTAATTAGGACAAGCCAGTACTACCATGCAAAGGCTCATGATCTGAGGACACTCTGTGGACAAACCCTCCCTAAGCCTGGTATTTTTTAAAAGTGCAAGAACTCCCACTACTGCATGCTCTTGTAATGGAATTAACAATACGCTCTTGGTTTGTGATCTGCAACAGTTTAACAGGAAATTAGAAAGCAAAAAGAACAAAAGTGGAAGAAGATGTCTTGCCATCCCTCAAAATCCCACAAATGACTAATAAAATTTGCCTTCACATAAATGGTAAATAAGTTATGCAAGCATTGACTATTAATCAGATTTTTTCCTAACATTTGAAAAACACATCCATATAATATAATGATTCCTGTCCCATAGTGAGTCATTTCGTTCAGAACACATATTCCCTCTGGTAATGGCTGTGTCCACAAGATTGGACGGAACAGAGAAGGACGCCTTTTGGATTCCCCAGTGGCTGGGTGGGCAGGGATGTGAAGCCCCAACATCCCAAAGACACATCCCTTCTCCTGGGGCCCTCTACTTAACTAAGAGCTCTGCCAAAGTTTTAAAAATGCTTTATTTTCCTCTCCCTTGTGATTTAACTGGGTGAAGTACAATTTTCTGGGGATGGAGGGGTGGATGTCATGTCTAGTAACCCTTTAGCTCTCGAATTTGAAGAAAGGATTAGTAAGGCAGGCAGCACGACACAATGGAAAATACACAAGGTTTTGGAATCAGACCAAATTGGATATAAATCCGAGCCCTGACCCAGCAACTTCTCTAACCTCTCAGAGATTGTTTGCATATTTGTTAAGTGGAGATTATAATACTATCTCTTTTTTAACCTGGACCAACTGTGGGGTGCCCAGCTTTTCTGAAACTCAGTTTTCTCATCTGTAACATGGATATCATACTATCTGTTCTTTCCTCATAGCAGTGTGACAATTACATGAGAATATAGATGTTATAGTATTATATTGAGGATGATTATTGATTATTAAAATCAGCAGGGACATAGTAAAAGCTTTAAATACATATGTATAGTTATTATTGCTACTATTACCTCAAATAATAACATATTAGTTGTTATTATGAAGTTTATACTATCTTCTTCCACTTAATGGAATACTCATCTGACAAAATGGTGTATGCAACTGATTCTAAGAGTTTCGGAGATCTCATATGGTATCTGCACCCTCATTTTGGTTGTGACAATGGTTTCAACTCCAGTGAGATTGGTATTCTCTATTGTAATTTTTAATCCTTTCATGTATTGCCCACTCATTTGTAGACTGTTCTTCTTATCCCATTTTTAAGCTCTGTATATCAATTAGTCTTTACTTAGCAATTTTAATTTAGTAATGAAACTGTTAGAAAATCATGTATATTCAAATCTATTTATCCAAACCTGTTGTTCAATTTCTTAAAGTCCATGTGACCAATTAACAAAAACCAAAAATGGGAATTAAGCTAGGAGTTCTTAACTTTGTGTGTCACAGGTATGCAAGGATCTATGAACCCTTGGTCAGTATAATGTTATGAATGCATAAAATAAAATACTTAAGATTACAAAAGCAGTCAATTATATTATAAGCTAATATCAAAATATTTTTAAAAAACAAATGAATGGAATGATGTATGTGCTTCATTATTAATAAGATCTAGTAGAGGACTAATAACTATCACAATTTTGAAGTAGTGATAAGTGCCAATGATACTTTGAAATATTTGTAACAACTGTGATAAGGAAATATTTGTAACAAAAAATATTTGTGATCTAATGGATGAAAGAGTCCCAGGGACTACTATTACTATTCTGATTTTTTACCCACATTTTGGTTAGAGCATAGTGAAAATAAAGATTTAATAGATATTTTTTCTTCCATTAAAATTCATGGAACCTCTGAATTTTATCACCGATCTCCTTGGGACATTCATTGGTCCCAGTTTAAGAAGATTGGATTTGGCAAAAGAGGTGTTCATTAGATAAATTACTCCCAAATTAAAAGTCTCTAGATGGCTCTCTTCAAAGTGGAATCTCTTGAGAAGCGTGAGTTTGAAAGTAAAGCACAGGAATGTTGAGTGGCTCTGTAGGCCTTTCTAGGGATTTACTAGGCTGCAGATTTAAAGCTGCTGGGAAAGGGAAAAGTATATTTGACAGTGAAATTGCTTTTGGCAAATTTTATGCAATACTGCTACTTTTTATTCTGAGTTTTGGCAAAGAAAGGTGTTTCTTACAAGAATAAGATCTGGTTCATCATTTTCCCAACTCAGAAACAACTTGATAATTCTAATTCTACTTTTAGGAAGTATTTGTATTCTGTGTTTATCTTTTCTTAATTATTTGATAAATAAGTATTTCTTATGTAAGGGGAGAGGTTCTCTTTATGATTTATTTTTCTACGGCCATGATAGTCTTTAAGAAATCACAATTCTTATAGAAACTACAGAGATAATATTTTCTGCATTCTTTTGGCTTTTTTCCCATTAAAGAATTGAGGCCTTCTGTGTTAGATCTCCACTACATGAGGCAGTTACTACTGGAAGGAATATAAAATTACTTTGGATATAACCAAAACGTTCTCTGAAAAATCACCAGGACAAGGCCCAGTCTATAAAGAAGAGAGGAATTACACATGGATTGAGTTGAGGGTTGAGCTCTTTAGTTTCACAGAAGCAGTTTCACATAATATAGTTCTTGCAGAAAATTTTTAAATGCTGTGAGTTGACCTCCTGTTTACAAGGTAGACCTTGAGGATGTCCAGTCAAGGCAACAGCTTCCTCTGTCTGATAGGCACTGGTGAGACTATATAATATTAGAGTGCCTGCCAATAAGAAGTTGCAAGCCAACTGAAGGGTCAATTCATATATATGAAAAATAATGAGACACCATGAGACTATAGCTTATAATGCTCCATTAAGGAGCAAAATCATAATAGCTTTACTCACCGCTATATGCCTAGAATGCCTCATACATAGTAGTTGATCAATACATGGTGAATAATTGAATGAATGTAGCTATTAGAATTCAGAGAAAGGAAGAACCACCATTGACTCCTGGTAGATGATGTAACTCGAGGTGTAATGGCTGTGGATTAGAAGAGAGAAGGAGAAAGACATTCTAGCTGTGGAGAAAGACATTCTAGCTGTAGAGAAAGAGAAGCATGTAGCAATTAGATGACCAGAGTTAAGGGCTTTCCTTGGAAAATTTAGACAAATAAGTTTGATCAGGTAATGTTAAGGGACAGTAAGGGAAGAGTCTAGACCTTAAGTATGTCAGAGACATGATAAGACTATTGTCCTAGAATGATACTGCTTGAAGCATAAGGCAGTGTAAACTGAAGGGAAGAGAGACCAGAAGCTGAACCATCAGGATGCTGTCCCAGATAAGGTGCTGAGAGTGCCACCTAGGTTGTGGCAATAGGAATAATCGGAAAGGGTTTCATTCAGGAAATATTTAGAAGCAAAACACGTCCTGGAATGGGTATGAGCTGTGGGCAGCCCTCATTTTCACTTTAGAAAACGGAGCAAGTCCCCAAAGAAATGAGGAAAAATATTCAAATAAAAACTTGGCAAGTCAGAATTGCCAGGAAGGGCAAACAAATTACATCTTTCTTCTGGCAAATGATTTCCTTGGAAAGAAATACTAAAGGCACTGAAGAAAGAATGACAGCAGCAACATTTCTTTGGTTATTTATAGCTTAAGGACTACATTTGCATACCCAAGCATGTTTGAAACAATGCAAAACAAAACAAAAATAGGAATCATTGTGAAAGTCAATGAACAGTTTTTTATAGGACAGAAAACATCAGTATCAAGCAGCATTTATTCCTAAATGTTCCCTCAATAGCAAGAACTAGAAGATAAAATCAAAACAAATTCTGATTTTGGGTCCTGCTTTTCTATCTCTTGCCACACACATATTCATAGATGGACATATATTTATGGAAGATATATTTTAATATGGAATGTCTAAAAAATATTATCAAGTGGTGTTTTATATTATAGGACTAGAGAACTCCAGCTCATGAGAGCCAATTGTTAGCATCTCTTCCCAACTCCACATTCAGTGACATTTTGTTAGTAGCTTAAAAGTGGCCATGGTGATAGTATTCACACAACAGAAATCAGTATATCCTGCAAATCAGAACATCCTCTTACTCTCTACTCCAGCCAAATATTAAACTTCTACCAGAATACCACTATCCTTGGAACACACTTTGAGAACTACTGATATAGAGAATGCAGTATGCAGATAAAATGCAGAGAAAAATGATGACAGAGAAAATCACGTCTTTAAAGGACAGGAATAAAAAATTTATCTAAATATAAAAAGTATTCTTAAGAAAAAAAACCTGAACAAATGGAATAGGAGCATTAAAAAAAATACCTTCCTTGTCTGAGAAATTATCTAAAATTTAATGTTCAAAAAGTTTACTATGTTCTAGGAAAATTAATTGAAGGTACATAATTAAGCTTGGAAAACTTATTTTAATTGCTCAGAGACAAGGAACTTCTTGCAAGAATCTTGGCAGAAAACAAACAAACAAAAAAAGATTGCCAACAAAGGAACAAAAAGTCAAGCTGGCTTAAGACTACTCTTTAGCCAGAAACCTCAAAGATTATGGAACAATATTTGTAGAGTCTTAAGGATAAAATAAGAGACATGATTGAAGAACTATATACCAAGAGAAGTTATTCATCTTCCAAGACAATAGAAAGTCATTTTCAGAAAGCAATGGCTGAAAATCTAACACTTGCACATCTTTCATAAAGAGTTTTTAAATCTGTATTTCTAGTCATCATAGGATGAGTCAAAATCAAAATTAAACAATAAGGAAATTGTGGTATAAATGAATGACAAAACTGGAGTCAGGAATACATAATCATTATAAATATGATTACAATATTGAGTAAAAACACTAAAATTAATATTAAAAGGCAAGTTAAATGATAAAGAAAATTATGATTAATATGTGTTTACATACAGGGTAGTGAAAGTGGAGGAGCATCAAGTTCAAGGGAGAATTAAAGTGTATTAGATCCCTTTGTCTAACTTAGGGGGAGCCAAAGTCATTGTTTCATTGTGACTTTGATAATTAGAGAAGAATGTTAAAGCATATTCTTAAAAATCATACAAATAGCCACTGGTTAGAATATACAACCTAATATGCACATATTTTTTAAATACCTTCATATTATAAAAGCAAACAACACAGTTTATATAACAAAAGGCAGAAATGAGTAGCTTACAGTAACACAAAAATTAAAAAAATCAAAACCATTAAGCACGATGATAAAAATGAGACCATACACTCAATTTTGACAAGAAATAGTAATATAATAAAATAAAAATAAATAAATAGCAATATTTTAAACTATCTTCTCAAAAAGGCAAAGAGACTGAAAATTTTATACATAGAAATTAACTACATGCTGCAGAGAAAAGACAAACCCAAAATCCAGTGACACAAAAGTTAAAAATACAGGGATACATTAAAGTATTCCACAAAAGCACATGTAAAAGAAAACAAATATAACGGTATTAATAGCAGATAAAAAAGTATTCAAGATGAAGAAACATAAACTAGGATAAAGAATATAACTTTATGTGAAGAGGTGCTATAATCTATAATGAAACATACTACTTATTAATCTTTATGCATAAAATAATGACATTGAAATAAATTAAGAGAAACTTGATCATAATAGGAAACCTATGTATCATTACTATACCATGACATGTCAAGAATTTATAGATATAGGCCCACATATACACATAGAAATTATGTTCTCTAAAAGAACTCATTTTAAACATACATGGGTGATTCATTGAAATTAATTATATAAACTAGTCCATCAAGAAATCTTAATAAATTCCCAAGAGTAGAAAAAAATTCACCCTACATTTCTTGATCACAATAAACAAAACTAGAAATTAAAAACAAAAGCTTAATCAAAGAAATTTCAGCCACTTGGAACCCAAAATTCTCCTCTAAACAATTATTGAATTAAATCTAATATACAACAATTTGTTTAGAAAATGAGAACAATATCTACCAAATCTTATAAGCTTTTCCTAAATTCTTATTTAGAGATAATTTCATAGCGCTTTTTTTCTGTTATAAAATAAGTCAATTAAATCATACAAATGAAAAATTTAAAAAGATATCTGCACTTTATACACACGTCCAAAAATAACCATTCAGAAAATATAATGAGAAAATATAATCTGAAAGAATACCATTCACAGTGGCTATTAAGAAGGTATCTAGGAAAAACTTTCATGAAATTATCCATATAAATAAAATAAAATTTTATTGAGACATTTAAGAATATTTGAAAAAAATTTTTAGAAGTATGTTCCTGATAGGGAAACCAAATACTGAAAAAATATAAATTAGTTCCTAATTTAGTTTATCTTTAGTTATTGGCATATGGGTCAATTTCTACTGGCTCTTCAAAAATAGCTATGTGTGTAAATGTATATACATTTACTATAAATTTATACATCTTACTATTTTTCAGATGTAAAAAATGTGTAGCACACAACTTACAAATAATAAAATACATACTACTCTTTATGGTCAACTTCATGTAATCAATTCTCACACAATGCTTTCATTGACTTCTGCCAAACTTATTAATGTAAGTAGTACTTTTGTCTTCTATGTGCTTGAAGGAAAAGTAAAATCTGTCACTCTGTTGTATTTCTTGTTTTCTCCCAAAAATAAAAATAAAGTTGAAAAACTTTGAGGAATAGGTATAGTTCCAATATAAATATTTTCATTTACATTAATAAGTATGACAAAAGTGAAACAACAAATATGTACCATCTTTTGCTGTGTATAATGTGCACCCATGTTTTTGGCCCAAACTTTCAGGGAAAAAAATCTTTTGTTTTAATGTTTAATTCAAAATGTCATTTGTTTACATTTAGGTACTTGTTCTTTGTATTACAAAGGAATTTTAGCATGTATTTTTTTTAACACAACTCATAAATAGAATATGAAATTCAAAGCAGCAAAGAAACAAAAACTCATGGACACAGTCAATAGTTTAGTGGTTCCCTGAGGGTATGGGGGCAGGGGTGGGAGAGGAGGGAGGGGGAGTCAAATACATGGTGATGAAAGGAGAACTCACTCTGAGTGGTGAGCACGTAAGGTAACACGCAGAAGATGTAATGTAGACTTGTACACCTGGAATCTATGTAATTTTTACTAACCAGTGTCAAACCCCCAATAAATTTAACAATGAAAAAAACCTGATTATTGTATTCCAGGGCATTATTTTGCATATGGATATTGTTATTGATTTCTAGAGTTACACTTTTAACTCATTAAGCATAAATTTAAAAATTAAACACATTTATACAGATATGGAATTAGTACTACCCATGTATAATGCACATCCTTATTCTTCCCTCACAAACTTGGGCAAAAGAGTACACATTATACACAGCAAAATACGGTTATGTCCAGACGTCACTCACCCATCAATGATGTCAGTGAGTTCTTCCCTGCATCAGACAATAGTTTTCAGGCATTAAAAGACTATTTCCTTAATTTTTTGTGCTATTAACAATGTTGTAGCTACAAACATGACACACTTTTAAATTTAATCTGCTTCACTAATTGTTTTCTCCCTCATTTTCTCAAGTCTAAACACTCAACAAAAATATAAATAAAACCTTAATTTGTATTGTTTGACATATTCCACGGTGTAGTACACTCCTCTTTTGGCTGATTCCAAGCTTCCAATGAGAGGTTTACCACTTTTTTTTGCTTGCACATTTCCAGAAAATGTTTAGAGACAGAAGATAAGGAAAATTACTGCCTAGAATTTTCTCTGTTTAAGCTTTTTCAAATGCCTTACTGTTATTTTTCTAACGATTTCAAAAAGTTATGTTCTCCAAAATGGTTTACTCTTTCATCATAGTTTAAAAAATACTTCAAATCTCTCCCCGTATGATCGTATAGCCTTCCTGATTAGCCTGTCTTTCGTGAAAACAAAGAATAATTGAATGAGATAAATTTGAATATTTTGTCAACTGCTGGTGGTATGTTGTGTTCCCCTGTCGCTTGTCCTCCAAAGAAGTGTTGTTTTAGGAGAAGCAGCATTTGTGTCCAGAGTTGCACATAGTCCATCGGTCAAAGAACAACCAGTATCAGGTTTCCCGGAGGTGGTAGGGGTTCCATTGGTAACCAGAGCTTGACAACAGGAAATCTGGAATGCAGTGCTCAAAGTCCAAGGAGGCAGGACATTGGTGATGTGTTGTAAAGAAGTCCCAGACATTGGACTGTAATTTAGAAGCCGAGCATCAGTGCTCAGGAAAGGGGACCAAAAAGAGACTGCAGAGCCTAACTCAAGCTACTAGGCACATTGCTATAAGAGTGACACAAGCACGCTGGCCAAGGAAGTGGACCAATTATTCAACCTGGCCCAGCAAGGAAGGAGAGGATAGGCACCACCTTGGGGACTTGAAAGCAACAGTCTTGTTATCAAAATAGTGGTGTCACAGTGACAATATGTTGGTAAAAGGAGAATGCTAGAGCAAGCCAGAGCCTAGAGGAGCATAGCTATTTTTAGTGCAATACAAATAAACAAGCATTACCTTGGTAGGAGTCGCATAGTCCTATTGGTGATAGTGGTGTGAGATAGATTGAGATAGAGGACTCCAGGGCAACCTTCAGAGATGTATCTCATGGATTCATCCTGCATAAAAACAGAGGGAAGAATCTTATTGAAGTCTTACAGGCTTTCCTATCCCCCCATTATCTCTATCATCTCTCCCTGCTCCAAAATAGTATATGCAAGACTTGATCTCTTCATATTTTTTAATATTAGTTGTAAATCAAATTAAATAGAAGATGATGGTTTTGCTTAAAGCTCCATTGCTCCCTCACTTACCCCTTTTTTGGAAATGCAGTCCATTTCATCACAATGACACCACTAAAATTGGAATCCTTGCAAATTCAACTCTGTGACAGGAAATTTGAGCTCAAGTTTTAAAGGGTCAAACATTCCCGACTCTTCAGATGCATGAAAGTGATTAAAAACTGATCACTTTTTTAAGCTTACTAAAATTATTGTGAAAGTCAGCAATAGTAAGTGCTCTCAACTGGACATCACTATAAGTAAGTCCATATTTACACATCTATATTTATATACAGATGTATGTGAATATATGTGTAATTAAGTTTCTGTGGTTCTGTTACTGAATGTATTCAATCAGCTAAACAGATTTCCACCAAATTTATGCCAAGTTTGAGATGGCCCGAAGTAAAATATTGGCTACGTACATATTGGACATGAAATTCAGTGTTGGGAGTACTGTCGGGGAGAACCTCCAAGGTTCAAGCAATGTTCCACCAAAGAGCTGACACTGAGGTACAAGAGAATAATGTGACTTACCTGAGAGAGACAGAAAACAGTGATTTCAAGCATGAGCCCTAAACTGACATTTACAAGACCGGATGAATTGCAAGCTTTGATTGCAATGGAGCTGCTTCTCATATGGGTAACTACTTACAAAGTACTCCAGAATGAGTAGCAGCAGGTTTTTATTTATTTAATGATGGTTGATGAGCCTCCCTTGGACCACTAAAGTGGTCAGCTAGTTTTAAATATTTGTGGTACATTGGTCATGGAAAGAATAGATAGTTGCAGGAAGAGGGGAAGTATCACTTGGCTAAGAGATGTGGTTTGGAGAACAATTCTGCATGGTCAATATGGTCATCCTGAATACCACTAAGGATGGCAAAGGTTTATTTTCAGCAGAATCATCAATGTTTAAAATTCTATTCCTGACTATTTCCTGGAGTCATGGATATTAAAATAACAAAATCCTACAGGTTGAGCTTCTATCACATGGGATAGGAATTTGGTAGATTTACAAGTGCAACGAACCACACCTTGAAAAGAATTCAAGGGGGTTTTTTCAGTTGTAAAACTGTTGCTCTGCTTTAGGAAAGGTTCAGCATGCCAATGCCACTTGAGTTCAAGTGCAGGGATTTCAGTAAGCACTGTACTGTTGACACTGCCTTTAAACTGCCAGAAATTTTTCTAGATACTCCACCACCAAATTGTAGGATTTGGATTTACATGGATGGATAAAGAGTGTACAGTACAATTTTCCCAGCAGGAATGGAGATAATAACCATAATGTGTGTCATTGTAGTTTAATACAAACAAAATCTATCTTCAAAAATGTTCATGGTGCCAGTCAAATATCAAAGTGACTGTGCACCTGTTGAAAGACTGGCAAAAATGCAAATGAGATGTACAGAAGAGGACAGAAAGCTGGTTCATACACTCTCAGAGAGGTAGCCACAGAGAAGATGAAAATTTGGGGGCCAGGAAGAGGACTGTGGAATATGCTTTAGGTACCATAGAGGAATCTGATTTCCCCTTTGACACAAGGAAGCAAATCATTCTCTGCATTTTCCTGTCTGGAGAAAAATTAAATGAATCCTATTCTTAGTATTTAAAATAACTCAAGTTTCAATTCCCAAATGTTAGAGTACATAAATGCATAAATGGTTGAGACTCTACACTGCAGAATGGTTTATGAATTTGCCCACAATGCACTCAAATCTTTCTCTATGTAATATATTCATAAGGCAAGCTCCTTAGAAGTCAAAGCTTTCTGAGTGAATGTTAGTCAAATTCTGAAGTGTGAACTTGTCTCCCAGTCTGTACCACAAAGGGAAAAACAATAGTAAAATGTAGTTGGATAAATTTATTAGCCCTGTATATTAATAGACTCCTTAATTGGAACACATTTTGATGTTGACAAATTCAATGCATATGGCATTGTTTTGATTTTCCTATGAGAAAGCCAACTTTAAAGGATATGATCTTTTATTCAAGTGAAGCACTGAAGCTCTTTGAGGGCAAGAACTGAAATGATTCATTTTTAAATCCCTATAACACCTGTTTTGTAACATATAAATTCCCTGTATTTCTTTATATATAAAGATGAATATATTGTTAACACGGGAGATACAAAAATATCCACAAAAAAGAATGAAATAGAGTAGAATTTTTTTTAAAAGGAACTATAATGATGAGATTGGGGAGGCAATAAGGAGTAGCCAGTGCGTGAAGAATTTTCACCTGTGCCCAGGGGCGTAGAGCTCATCCTGGAGCTGGTGCTTAATGACGGGCATGACCCCATCAGGCCCTTCATCCTAGTGCCTCCCATCTTGTCAGGGACTCGCTCCATTAGTTACTCCAAGCAAGGCTCCACCAGCCTCTGTAAACCTAAAACAGGTTTCCCTGCCTCTATTTTCCTTCTACTACTCTCTTAGCCATTTTTCCGGAAAATTCGTCATTTTCTCACCTCTTGTCCACTTTGCAATTCACTACAATCAGATTTCTGCCCCAACATCCCACTGAAACTGTTCTAGCAAAAGCCACCAGTCACCTTTTAATTCTCAAATCCAGGAGGCTCTGCTTAGTCCTTTTCTTACCTGCTCACTTAGATCCTTATCCTTCCTTCTGAACTCCTCATTCTCTTCCCTTTTGTGAAACCTCTCTGTTTTCAACCTACTTGTCTTACCATTCCTTCTTAAGATCCTTTGCTGTTTTTTCTCCTCTGCCTGTTTCTGAAAGTCAACATTTCCCAAGGTTCAGTCCTAGGACCTCCTCTCTTCTTATACCTTCTCTCTCTAAGTTGATCTTATTTACTTTTATAGTAGTAATTATGACTTACATATAGATGTAAACCTAAGATGGAATTTCAAGTTCTAGCCAATGTTGTCCATTACCTACTAGATATCTCCATATAGTTTCATTCATTAAACAAATATTATAGAGTATGTAAGGTGCTGTGCTCTATTTCTACCACAAAAAAAACAAGACACAGTTCCTGCTCTTTGGGCCTCTTAGGCTATTGGAAGAGGCACATCGACTGTGATTAGGGCTACTTATCACAGGAACTCAGAGGAGCAGCAACAAACCTAGCCCGAAGAGCCAGTGATGTCTTGATAAAGGTGGTGGTGTCTAAAGTAAGCCTTAAAGTCTGCCCAGGAGGAAAGCAGCACCCGACGAGTAAGGGAAAGAGAATTCCAAACAAATAGCACAGCCTGCACAAAGGCAAATAGCAAGGAGCAGCCTGGTGAATGCAGCAAAGGAAGCATCGCAGCTTGTGGTTGCTGAAACTTAACGTGTGTGCAGGATTTGGAACAAGATGAGGCTTCAAAGGGAGGCAGATACAAAACCACAGAGGGTCTCCAAGGTACGGTAATATTAAAGAGCTTTGACTTTATCCAATACTATAGATGACAAGGGTGTGTAAATGATGGAAGATGGGAGTGAAATGGTCAGATCTGCCTTTTAGAGAGAGTATTAATGTGCTCACAGGGTGGAAGACAGATCGTTGGTGGAGAAAAGCCTGGAGATCGGGATGAAGAAGGAGTTTGCTAGGGTCACGTGTTCATTTCCATCTTCTTTGGCACTGCCATCACGAAGACCATGAAAATGAGTCTATTATTTCTGCTGGGGCCCAATTTTTCTGTCTCATACACACGTGGCCTTGAATATAAATATAGCTCATGTTTTTGTAATTGTTGAAGAGTTTCCACTTCCCAGAGACTCCAACCTTGGACGTATAGCTACAGGATTAATAATAGCATTATACAAATGGGATAAAATTACCTGCCAATGTTTAACATTTGCTTTTTTCCATATTTAAACCTAAATGAGCATACAAGCATGTATTTTGGCAAAACCTCTGTGTGTTAGCACTCTAACGTAGCAAGTCAAAATCTATGTAAACAACAGTAAAATAAGCTTCTTATACTCACTGTGAGTGTTGGGCAGTCAGAGACATTCAGTTCTTGCAAATTTTTACAGAGGCCTAAATCAAACAAGTGACACATCACTAAACAACATATTACAAATGTTTAAACTTAAAGTTTTTCCATCCTACATTCAATGTGATGTATTCATTAGAAAACAAACAAAAACCTTGGCAAGGAAATTATTCTAAGTATATGGTTTCTTTTCCCAGAAAAACAACTTTTTGGCTTTAAAATTAAAATATATACACATGTTTATTATTGTGTAAGGTTTACAGAAGGAAGAGGAAAAGAGAAAAATACTACTTTGGGAACAACAGTATATTTTAGAACTTTTAGCTTCAAATCACTTGAAGAAAACCAACCCACTTTTTTTGTGGTATGGTGTTTTGTCCATTTTTTTCTGTTTCCTTTTAACATGTTGTTATAAAAAATTTCAAACATGCAAAAAACTTGAGAGAATTGAAGAATCGTATGATGACTATACACACCACCCAGATTTCACAATTTATATATTATTGGCTTTGCTTTATTACATATGCACTTGTACATCCATCTCACTATCCCTCAGTTCCTCATGTTTATGCATTTTAAAGTAAGGTGCAGGCATAGCATGCTTCCCCCCAAATACTTCAGCATGTATATCATAAATAATTCAGCAAGCATAATGAACAAAATAGTTCTGATTTTGTTAGGTTAGATTTACATGCAATTTATAATGAATAGCAGATAGAGACGTGGAGAGTCAAAAAGGCCAAGTGCCTGAATAGCTTCGGGACCAGAGTCAACTGTAAAGCTATGGTCTTGCAAGGAGGACAAGACATGTATACAAGAGCTAGATAGCAAAGTGATAGACAATCAGCACTCTGGGTCTGACTGACACAAAGTAAAGCTCCAAATCCAAGACAGGAGAGAAGCAGTTAGGAGAAGGGACGTAAAATGTGGGTAGGAGAAACTCTTGAGGCAAAAAGGTGGGTAGGCTTTCTAGGTGGAAGAGACCCCATCAAGCAGGAGAAGTCCAGGCTAGGGCGTGATGGGCACTCACTCTGGTATGATGAATAGAAAACACATCTGCCACTCATAACCACATAACCCCACGGTAATAACAACAGAAATGTTATTAATTATAAATTAATTTCAAACAATTTTTACTCTGCCAAGAATGGACTATGTTCTAAGCAATAAATGCAAACCAAAACCACTTTCAGGATCAAAAAATGAAAAAAAATTCTTTAAAATGTGCAGATCTTGGAAGTCATCAATAATACCTGTTAAGGAAAAAATACAATCCTTCAAAAGTATAATAACTAAGTCTATGAGATTAATATTTTTTTAGAATAGTTACTAGAGAGTAATTCATGCATTCAACAAGTATTTACCAAGAATCTGCTCTGGGCTACAACCTCTACAGATGCCAGAAATACAGTGGTGTACAAAATAGACAAGCACCTTAGCCCTTATGGAGTTTAAATCCTAGCTGGGAGAGACTGATGATAAGTGAAAGAAGTTAAATATCTACTTTGACAGGGGGTGATAAGTGCTGTGGAGAAAAATAAAACAAGAAAAAGGGTGGAGAGCAGCCAGGGCATGGGAAGGGGTGTGACTTCAAATAGAGCAGTCAGAGAAGGCTTCACTGAGGTGACCTCTGAGCCATGCTGTGCGGAAGACAACAAGGACAGCTGCAATTTCCCCTCAGCATTTCTGGAGCCCACATTCAACATGACTGGTGATTGCGAGACAGTAAAGGAAAAAAGAAAGCTCAGAAAGGCAACCATTAGAGTCCTACTCTTATTTGCACATCTCAAGGCTGTAAGGAGAATCCCTTTAATTTCTTGAATTCAATATGATGATAAACTACACGTTTCAGCTTTCCTAATGCTAACACGGTGGAGGGCTTCCCCTGGACCAGGTACTAAGAAATGCCTTAGACGCTTGAGCCGGTTTCATCCTCTCAACCTAATAGAGGCATCCTTAGCCCCATTTTACAGATGCAGAAGATGAGGTTAAATAATTAGCCTGAGGTCACACAGTTAAGCAGGTAGAAGATTCTTGATTCAAACTCAGGGCCCAAGCATTTAGCCACTAAACAAGGCAAGCACGAGGGTGTAGAGTAGGCATGTCCAACCTGCAGCCCAGGACGGCTTTGAATGTGGCCCAACACAAACTCCTAAAACGCGAGATATTTTCCCACTTCTTTTTAGCTCATCAGCTATCATTCGTAGTAATGTATTTTATGAATGGCCCAAGACAATTCCTCTTTCAGTGTGGTCCAGGGAAGCCAAAATGTTGATCACCACTGGTGTAGAGCCTTATACACCAGTATTCAGTACGTGCCTATATTAACTGGCATACTTTGTTTAAAAAAAAAAAAAAGCTGCTATTATCTGTCAATAACAGTGCTCACAATGGTTCTTAACTAAAATTTTTTTTTCTTCCTGCAACCTAGGGACTCCACCATACCTCAGCTGGATCTCATTGTTTCTGATCTGCATTAGTTAAGATTACCCAAACTTGGATTTCAAAGGAATACTTTCATTATTCCATCTGTCACACTAAGTAACTGGGGCCAGCTGGATGTCAGGATGCGCTTGGTTACCATCCTAATCCTGTTCTTCTTTTGTGAAACCGCTGAGCTCCGTAAGGCAAGCCCTGGTGGTGTGAGAAACCGAGGGAGCCATGGCCGGGTGGGTGAGGGCCGCAGAGGCTCCAACCCGGTCAAGCGCTACGCACCAGGCCTCCCCTGCGAAGTGTACACGTATCTCCACGAAAAATACTTAGATTGTCAAGAAAGAAAACTGATTTATGTGCTTCCTGGCTGGCCTCAGGATTTGCTGCACATGCTGTTAGCAAGAAACAAGATTCGTATATTGAAGAACAACATGTTTTCCAAGTTTAAGAAACTTAAAAGCTTGGACCTACAACAGAATGAGATCTCCAAAATTGAGAGTGAGGCTTTCTTCGGTTTAAATAAACTTACCACGCTCTTACTGCAGCATAACCAGATCAAAGTCTTGACTGAGGAAGTGTTCATTTATACACCTCTGCTGAGCTACCTGCGCCTTTATGACAACCCCTGGCACTGTACTTGTGACATGGAAACACTTATTTCAATGTTGCAGGTTCCAAAGAACCGAAACTTGGGAAACTACGCCAAGTGCAAAAGCCCACAAGTACTAGGAAATAAAAAACTGAGGCAGATAAGATCTGAAGAGTTATGTAATGAAGAAGAAAAGGAACAGTTGGACCCAAAACCCCAAGTGTCAGGGAGACACCCAGTCATCAAGCCTGAAGTAGACTCTTCTCTTTGCCACATTTATGTATTTCCCATACAAACACTGGACTGCAAAAGAAAAGGTTTGTAAGTTTCTTTTTCATTTGCATGGACAACATAAAATGCTCTTTGAATCTTATAATACTCCCTACTCCCCACTATGCCTTGGAATTTCTGGTGTTAAATTTCACCAGAAATCTTGCTCCAATCACAATGGAATTTACTCTTAAGTTTTTCTGGAATCCAAACTCAAGATGGTTGGTGATTTAGGGAACAATAGAGAAGGGTAGCTCATTGCAAGCTATGAGGAATTCCTTTCATCTTAAATCTAATGTAATTTAATTTATGTAAGTAAACCAAGTTCAAATGCTGTCTACATGACCTCGCTTATACCAAGTAAAGTCAAAACATTAATATGCATCTGTGGGGAAATGATCATTTCAAGGAAACCCATGTGCAGAATAGGACAGGGGAGAGCACTGTCACAGGCAGCCAAGCAGGATGGTATACCTGTAGTTCTTATAATTTAGTCTCAGGATTTTAATAAATGCTTGCTAACATCCTGTATCTTAATTGTCCCCAAGTTACTCAAAATAAAACATAAAACTTTTTGGGGAAAAAGTTGAAATTATTTAATCCAATAACTATGAGACTAAGGAAGTCTTTCAAGAATATTACCTACTTCCCAAAAATCATGTCTGGGTATTATATCCCACAAAATCTTGGGCCAGTAACATACAGACTTTGCACACACAGGATAAATTCATAAAATAAAAAAACAGAAAGGAGATTTTAGTAACACTCTTGACATGTTAGTGGAGACAATCTCAAAGTGTGGTCTGGGAACTGCTAATCTACCCAAGGATAACAAGCCATATGACAGTGTCTGTTTCATTTCTGGCATGGATTAATCACTTATTTGCATTATTAAATTAAAGCCAGATATCATTAAGTTGGGTTCTTATAGAGCATGGTGTCATTTCTTCCATTTATTTTGGGAGGTTTTGCTTTGTTTTGTTTCTTTAAGAACAGAAAGGGAAAGTTAAGAGGAACAATGTAAAAACTCTGGCTCCTCTCAAGAGAACCGTGGGCAGGAGTTTGTTGACACTGAAGAAGGAGGCAACCTAAGCCAGGAGTAAGTAAGTTCATTTATCAGCAAAGTCATGCTTAACCCTTCCTCCCCTCTATCTGACTCAGGAAAGTGGCACATGGTTAGATCACACCACTATGTCCTTACTATGACACCCTCTGAATTGTATGTAATTTGAAATCATAGTAGAGCAATTACAGCCTCGTAACCTGGTCGATGCCATTCTGGGATCCTCTGAATGGAAGAGGGAGTGTTCCTTAATTAAGAACCTACTATGTTCCAGTTATTTCACATACATACTGTCTACAACTTCCAGGAAGGTAGTAGGATCCCCATTTACAGTAGAGGAAAATGAGTCACTTGTCCAAGGTCTCACAGGTAAACAGCAAAGCTAAGATTTGGTCTACCTGATCGGGAACCTGGGTCTACCACAGTCTGCTGTCTTCCAGAATTAATCTGATCATGTTCATATAAGCAGCTGCCTCAACAATGGGAACGTTAAAAAATTCTAGAAAGGTCAGCATGTATATATGTAGTTCCTCTGTAGCCTGAATGGGTAGAATTTCCCTGACATTGTTAACGGTGAGTACTTAGTGCTTCATGCTGAAAAAAACTTGAATTATATATTTTAAAAACTAATACAAAGCTAATAATCCTAGACTTGGGTTAGAAAAATTACTTGATATTGTGGAGGTTCTATCTTCAAGCTAAAGTTAATTTGCACTTGGTGCATAGGTGATAAAGAGAAAGTAAGTACAGTTAAGTTCCTTAATTATCTGAGAAAAAAATGCCATCAACGCAAAGTTAAAGACTTCTACAGTTAGACTACACTGTAATTTAAGAAGAGATAAAGTATTAGGAAGTTTATTTTTTACTGCTTTTCTACTTTTGGACCATTCCTTCCCTCCATGAGCCTATTTCTACCTTTGTCTTTTTTCCCATGATATTTTTGTCTCTCTCTCTCTCAGCCAAAACAAACTTATAAAAATACAAATACATTTTTATTGCTTTATTTCCTCAACTTACTCTTGTCTGAACACAACCTTCCAGATATGTCTCATAAATTTATTCCCCCTGCTTTAAAAATACACACATTATTTACTGAAAACAACATAAATAATGTTTCATGACATACACAGTTAGTATATATGAAGAGGGACCCAAAACAAACCCGAAATTATCTTCTGGAGGGTGCTCCCACTGTAGTACAGGCTTCCCCTGCTAAGTGAGTGTTCTAGGAACCATCTGCATCAGTTTACCAGCTGGCACTGCTGTGAGAGACTGCATTCAGCTTCAGTGAACTTTTTTTGGAGACTCTTTCAACGTGTTTGCCCATTTCATGATGGGTGATTTACACAAACAACATGCAGCATGACAGTGCACCTGCCCACACCACGCTGAGTGTTTAGCAGTTTTTGACCCAAAATGGCATGACTCTGTGCCCCACCCTACCTATTAACCTGATCTCGCCCCAGGTGACCTTTTTTTTGTTTGTTTCTTCGGATTGAAAAAGTCCTCAAAGGGAAACGGTTTGCCGATGTAGAAGAGGTGAAACAAAAAATGTCAGAAACTAAAAGGCCATCAAAATCGACGAGTTCAAAAACTAATTTGAGCAGTGGAAAAAGTATCTCAATAGATGTATTGCATCAAACGGAGAGTACTTTGAAGGTGGCTGTTAAACATGTAGGAATAAATACACTTTTTTTTTTAATAAATAAATTCTGGTGTTTTTAGAGTTCCCCCTCATATAATATAGGATCATACACTAAAAGACAGGTCAAGTTGCTGCACACGTTAATGGCTACATACGAGGTCAGACAATTAATTTCACAAATTCATCCTAGAAAAAGTGCTACATACCTCACTGCTGAATATCACTAGGGTCACCTTCAAAGTACTCCCCTTGGAAAGCCATGCACCAATGTCAGCGTCTAGTCCGCCCTTCAAAGCAATTTTGGAACTCTTTTTTTGCAATGGCCATCAGAGTTGTTGTCATCCCCAATCTGACAGTGAAGTTCATAGATTTGCCACTTACATTGGCAGCTCTGTACAAACAACTCTGTTATGACACCTTACTGGGTTGTTAGGTACAGTACTGCCAACATAAGCACACGATGGCAAGTTGGCAAATTTAATTGTCAGATTTTGGAGATGACAACAGCTATGATGGCCATCCCCAAAAAAGAGTTCCACAATTGCGATGAAGGGTGGACTGGACGCTAACATAGGTGCATAGCTTCTCAAGGGGGTACTTGGAAGGTGACTGTAGTGATATGCAGCAGTGAGGTATGTAGGGTATGTAGCACTTCTTCTTTTCTTTTTTTTTTTGTAGTATGTGGGCAGCTCCCTGGTTGGGAATCGAACCCAGGCTGCAGCATTGACAGCGCAGCGCCGAAGCCTTAAGCCACTACACCACCAGGGAACTCCCTGTAGCACTTTTTTTAGGATGAGTTTGTGAAATTGATTGTCCGACCTCATAAGTCAGAGGTTATATTTTCTAGATTAAAAAATGTAGATGAAATTTAGATAAAGTGAAGTTTTGTCTTTTAATATAATCAATATAGCTTTCACTATGATTCATATAAATCTACTGATTCAATTAATTATTTCTCACTTTTAGTATATTGTTGACTCCATTAAGTTTAACAGCAAAGATCTCATCTATTAAATTCCCTTTGGAGCTGCCTGGCACAGGGGCGTGTGCTTCAGACTGATGATAATAATTGAGCTGCTTTCTTTGCTTTTATAAAGCAGTAATTTAAGCAACCTTTTAAAATAATAATTCATGGCAGTTAAAAATCATGTCTACAGTTCAAATATGACAATCTGAATATAATCCACCATAATTTTCCTAACCCATTCTATAAATAGATAATAAATGTCAAATGCTAAGAATAAATGTTCCAAAGTGTTCATCTCTGCTCACTGCTGGAATGTAGTAAAACTTTTGATTGTGCTCCACATGTTAAACACTATGTAGGATCTAAAAAAGCCTAAAACATGCCATCAAGAGTGGAACTAGCAGTAATAGTAATCAGAACTGTCATCTAAATGCTCAGCATGTCCAGTTTCATGTATTATTTCATTTACTCCTTATAACCTTCAAAGAAGTACTATTATTAATGAGGAAACTGAGGTATAGAGAAGTTAAGTTGCCCTTTTCAGGTCACACAGGCAATCTCCAAGCAGGTCTCAAGCCATTGACCACCAAAGTTATTGCTTTCTTCAAGATTCTAGGTACATTTATTAACCTAGAATAATTTTTAAAAGCTTTCTAGGTGATTCTTCCCAGTACTGAACCCTCCTCTGAGTACACTACGTACATGATCACCCATGGAGAGCCCAAATACAGATTCCCTAACTCAGGAATTGTGCCTTTCTCAGCTGGTGGATGATGAGTCAGATGGTGAGCTTAATATGTGCCAATTTGACCACATAGACCTCAAAGATCACTATTTTTGCCTTGAACATCTGACAGCAAGAAAAAGAAATAATAGCTTTATTCACTGAGAAACAGGCACTTTGCCAACAAAACTTAGTCTTTCAAAGGGAATAAATGTGAGATTAGTTGAAAGGCAAGTTTATGCCATATTGAGGTAAATGGATTTGCCAAAAATACATGAACATAAGAGTTTTAAAACTGCTTTTTAGCTTCACATGTACCAGAATAACTTACCATTTTAAGGATTCATTTCACCTCTAAGAATAAGGCTGAGGAGAATTATGCCTGTAAATTGCTCCCAGCTGCCTCTGAAGTTAATTTCACCACTGGTTTGAACAGTAATTAAGAATTTTTTCACATAGACAATGTATTATAGAATTGTACACTTGGATGCTATGTAATTTTACTAATAAATGTCACCCCAATACATTTAATTTAAAAAGGATGTTTTATTTGCAATCAATAACCTATTTATGTCTCTTCACCTACTACTACCAAGCCTTCAGAGTAGTTGAACATTGCTGACAACCAAGATAACCTACTAATGGATAATTACATGAAGAAAATTTCCTAATTTCCTCCTCAAAATTAATAAGACTTAGTTGGAATGGAACAAAAATTGTCAGGGGTGATAATCATGTAAATATGGTATTTATTGAGGGTTTACCAAGAATTTTGGGTAGCAGCGAATAACCAGGTGGTGCCTCGTCTAGAAATGAGGTATTGACCAAATTCGACTTCTGGCCTGGGGAAATTTGTATTTCTATATACTATCAAAAACAAGCATAGAAGTTCTGACAATTAAGTTCACAAATTCATCCTAAAAAAATGTGCTACATACCTCATTGTTGAATATCACTAGGGTCACCTTCAAAGTACTCCCCATGGGAAGCTATGCACTGATGCCAGCACTTCGTCCACCTTCAAAGCAATTTTGTGAATTTTTCTGAAATGGCCATCAGAGCTGTCATATCACCCCTGAATGTCTTGAAAATGCCTTCCTTTCAATATTTCCTTTATCTTTGGGTAAAGAAGAAAGTCATTGGGGGCCAGATCAGTTAAGTAAGGAGGGTATTCCAAAATAGTTATTTGTGTACTCGCTAAAAACTCCCTCACAGTCAGTGCCATGTGAGTAGGTGAATTGTTGTGATGCAAGAGCCATGAGTTGTTGGTGAAAAGTTCAGGTCATTTTCCTCTTTTTTACACAGCTTTTTCAGCACTTCCAAAGGGTAAACTTGGTTAACTATCCAGTTAGTACAAATTCATAATGAACAATCCCTCTGATATCAAAAGTGGTTAGCAACATCATTTTGACTCTTAATTTGGACTGACGGAAATTTTTGGTTGTAGAGAATTGGCGAACTTCTATCGTGTACTTTGATGCTTTGTTTCAGGGTCATATTGGTACGCCCATGTTTCATCACCAATGATAACAAGGCCCAAAACATCATCTTGCCTCTCCAAAAGGTCTTGGCAAACTTCGACTCTGCTTTGCTTTTGTTCATCAGTGAGCTCCTGTGGGACCATTTTTGCATACACCTTTCTCACGCCAAGATTTTCAGTTAAGATTTTCCTATTTCTCTATTGATATTTACTTGGTCTGCTATTCTTCTCACAGTTAGCCAAGGATTTTGATGCACAATTTGATGAATTTTTGCAATGTTTTCATCAGTTATACTTGTTATTAGCCACCTTGACCTTTCTTCATCAGTGATGCCTTCTCTCCCCTCAGAAAAACATTTAATCCATTGGCACACCGCCATTTTCTTCATGGCATTATCCCCCTCAATTTGAACTAACATGTCCCTGATTTCACTTCCACTCTTGCCAACTTTAACAAGAAATTTAATGTTTGTTAGTTGCTCTGATTCAAGTTCTGACATTCTCATGATGGCACACAAAAGCATGCAACAATGATAATGAACACCAATCTCAAGACACCACCACACATCAACACAAACACAGCTGTGGGAGACACAGATAGACCAAGGTTATGATATCTTACCAAGTTGTCTGTACAGTGCTGCCAATGCAAGCACACAGTGGCAAGTATATGAACTTAATTATAGACCTCGTACTTTACATTAATATTTGCAATTCTCATTCAAGGTTAAGGTAAAGAATTAAAGAACTGTTTTTACTCATCAATACAACAATAAGATTTTTCCATGTTTTTCTAAGCCGTAGTAGTAAAGAATTCAGTTTGCATTTACGGGTATTATTTGTGGATCTTATTTTTACCCAGGGCTGCTGCTAACAATGCCAAAGTTGGTTGCATTCATGTTCCTTTCCCAGCATCCATGGGTCTGCACTTGTTTAAGCTGTGCTTCAGGATGTCCTCATAAGCATTTTTTTCTACCCATTTATTTGTGGATAACCCACTTTAGCTTGTCCTCTAGTGGCCGTTGGGAAGTGTCTGTCATCCACCCTCATACCTAGCATAGCAGGTATGTAGTCAGTAAGCAAGTCCTGATGAACAGGTTGCTTTCCAGAATCTAAGAGATGCTGACTCTGGTGAAAAGGAAGACCTAAGTAAGCCCTTCATGGCATAGGGCCTTGGTGAGGACTTGGGCTTTTATTCATAGTGAAATAGAAGTTGATTGAAGGATTCTGATATCTGGAGGATGGGAAATCATCTGAAAAAAAATGACATGGTCTGACTTACATTTTAACAGGATCTCATGGGTTTAGGACACTACTGGAATAGTCCAGACAAGAGGTGATGGTAGCTTGGAGTAGTGTGGTAGCATGGAGGAAGTGAGAAGAGGTAGGATCCTGGGTATTTGAAATAAAACTATATTCTGCTTTTTAAAGCCATCTAAGAAGACGCCACAGCCTTCTTAATAATTAGTCCAAATGCTAACTGTCAAGAAAGTATTTTTTCATTGTCTGTTCTCCATTGTCTCTGTGGTTTGCAATTCCCACTAAAATCTCCATTTCCTTTTTACATATAGTGTCCAAGAGAGAATATAGCTCTGCAGTTAGGGTCTTGATTCTAAAGGGAGGATTACTTCACTGTTGCAACATTATAGTAAGTTCAAGTCTTAAAATCTTTCATTTTTCAGTATGTTGGTAGATACAACTCTACATTAAACAAAACAATGTTTTACCAGAAGACAGGAATAAAATCACCCAAATTTTCAAAGCACTTTTATTATAAGAGAACTCAATATTCCTGAATCATTAGCCCATTTACAATTTAGAAAACAAACCAACAAAAAACAAAACAAAAACCCAAACAAAAAAACAAAACAAACTTTAGCTTGTTGCCTCATTCATTTAATTTTACATAAACACAGTTTTCAATGTTAAAATAAAATATGAAAACTGTTCTTGAAGTTATTTCTAAACAGAACTTGTTTCTAATTCTAATGTAATAGAAATATATATGGTGATCAGAATTAAATGATATTTTTTCATGTGGTAAATTTCAAAGCATGGAACTTTGAGGGTAAGGTTAGGACTGTAATCCATGAGTTATCTTGGAGTAAACACTGTAGCCATAAGCTGGTGAGTATTCTTGGGGCAAATGGAAAATGGGTTAAACTTAACAAATATTTGATGAGCTTCTGTTATTCACTATGGAGTTATCTATTGCAGCTTAACAAATTTAATGGTTTAAAATAGCATACCTTATTATCACACAGTTTTTGTAGGTCAAGAAACCAGCCATGGCTTAGCTGGGTCCCTGTTTCAAGGTCCCTCAGAAGGCTGCTATCAAGGTGATGACCAGGGCTCAGGGCTGTGGTCTCATCAGAAGGCTCAACTGGAACAGGATTCTCTTTCAAGCTCATATGGGTGTCGACAGGACTCAGTTCCTTCAGGGCTGTTGAACTGAAGGCCCGAGTTCCTTACTGGCTGTTGGCCAGCAGCCACCCCAATTCCTTGCCGTGTGAGCCTCTCCAATATGGTAGCTTGTGTCCTCAAAGCTAGCGAAAGAGAGTCTGCTAGCAAGAGGAAAGTCACAATTCCTTGTAATCTAATTATGGATGTGACATCCCATCACATTTGCTGCATTCCATTGTTAAGAGCAAGTCACTAGGTTCAGACTATACTCAAAGGGAAGGGTTTTCACCAGGGAGTGAATATCAGTAGAAGAAATCATTGGGCACCATTTTAAAAGCTGTCTGCCACATAACACTTACTTATGATATATTAGGCATTTTTCTAAGCTTCCTTACGAAGCTTCCACGGTAAGGATGGTGCAAAAATGAAAAAAATCAGCAATATGTACACTATGTTTGCTATTGATAACTGCCACTGAAAAAAGCAGGGAATGATGGTTTATTATTATTACTACCCACTTGAAAATAGAAAGGTGTCATTTTAAATATAGAGCCAGAAAAGTCTTATGGCCATATCAATATATTGACTCCACACTAGTTGCCCTCACCCCCATTTGACCCTACACACCAAGCTTGAGAATTCTAAGCAGGTGGAACAGCAAAAACAAAATGGGAAGGCACCACGAACATGCAGCAGAGCATAATAGTTAGAGGCATACTGGGGCTAGCATGTCTGTGTTTAAATCCTAGGAGTGAGACTATAGGCAAGTTGTGCCTCAGCTACTTCATTTGTAAAATGAGGATAATAATGGTACTTAGCTCCTAGGGATCTTGTCACTTAATACTTGTTAGAGCACCCAGAACAGTTCTTGCACATTGATACTAAGATCCCACTAGGGAGAAAAAGCAAATTTAACAGGAAAAAAAAAACACTAAAGAAGGAGCTACCAACACCATCCCATGAGAAAAGTCCTAGAAAGTGGGGTAGGAATGGGAGGGGACACACATAGAATGGTTTGATTTGTTTCATTTCATTTTAGCTTTCCTATTTAAAAAAAAAAAGCTTCCCAAGTGGTTCTAATGAACAGGCAAGGTGAACCCACCACCTCACCTGATGACTGAGCCAGGTGAGCTATGCTGCTAGCTCATTTCTTGATTTCTTGCAGCTGCCTCCAAAAGTTTCTCTGAATAGCTCAGCAAGGAGTTACTCCTTTAAGTGTGATGCACTTGATTTGCCAGGCTTTGGTGGAATTTAATACAATACATGCTGAGGTTTGTTCATACCAATGTTCTTTTGCTTTAAACATCCCTTTCCCCTGTAAGAGCTGCTGCTTCCATCATGCAGGTATAAGAGTGATAGAGCAAATTGAGGGAAGAGGGGAGCTTGGTAACCTGAATATTATTAATTTTTCCAGAGTTGAAGAAAGTTCCAAACAATATCCCTCCAGATATTGTTAAACTTGATTTGTCAAACAATAAAATCAACCAACTTCGACCCAAGGAGTTTGAAGATGTTCATGAGCTAAAGAAATTAAACCTGAGCAGCAATGGCATTGAATTCATAGATCCAGGTAAGTTCCACAGAATAGTCTTTCACACACTGGTGACAGATGTTCTCTGGTTTTTTCTGTGGCTACATTTATAGTAAATAAAACTTAGTTTTAAAGAAACTAATAATAAAAAGTTTGAATTTAAATTAAACATGATGCTTAATTAAATTAGAACTTATTTGCCAAAACATTGCTTTATGAAATATGTAACACTATATATTAGTAAGAAACAGTTATTTAATTGGTCCAAATAAGAGTATTTTATAGAATACAATAAAAAATATGTGGCTAGTGGTCAATAATACTAAACATGTAGTATTTAAAGGGAAATTCAGACTTGGCATTTTCTTTGCTATTCATTAAGTTTCAACTTGTTTAAAATAAAACATTAACAACTAATTTAAAGTAAATTTAAAACAATCTGCTAATCACCAAGTTCAAAATTAAAATAAAATGTGCTCAAACCAGAGCCACTCATATTTTATCTAAACCGAGATCAAGATCAGTTCTCTTTTGCATCCTTCAAATCTCTTCTCCACTTTCTAAGCAAAGCCCTTTGCAAAAATGAGCACGGTAAGTTCAGTAAACCTACCAGATGTAGGAAGCACTGAGAGTTACTGCAATATTGATTGGCTTTGCAACATACATATGTGCCTTCACGGTGCTACTTCAATTTGAAAAATCCTATCTATAAAAACGATTAGTAATAGTATTAATAATGCAGTGTTAATCTCATAAACATTTTAAGTAAAATAGTTTCTTCAGCTTTTCTTAACAACTTAATATCATTAATAGAATATTAAGATATTAACACTGTATAAATGCAAATTGAAAATCAATGTTCTAGAGCTACATCTTTTTAAATTATCAAGAAATCATAACTTTACAAATTTCCCCAGGGAACAGCAATATGCTACACTTATACCTTAGTCCGTACAGATGGTGATGTCAAAGAAAAAGACATCCAGCCTAAGAGAAGCTTATAAGAGTTTATTTGAGCTATAATGATGACAATTGCCGTGTCTGGGAAGCAAAATCTCAACAGATTGGGAAAAATGGCAGTTTTACAACTTATTTTATAAATTAGAATCAAAGGAAGAGAGTTACATGAAATCCATTTGTGGTAGATTAAGAGTATGGGAGAAAGCAAAGTGTGGGGAATCTCTGGAATTGGATAAAAAGCAAATTGGAGAGACATCTTTTACATGGTGAGAACAGGATCGTTAATTGCGTTACAGCACATAGAGATGGTATTTGGGGAACAAGATAACAATGAAGAATTTGGCAGTTTCCTACTCTGATGAGTTGTACCCTGGAGGTGGGTTGGGGCGAGGGCGGGGGTGTCCAGTAAAAAGGTGTTACTGACATTCCAAGGGTACGTAATCATAGATGCAAAAGGGCGATGGACAGGCTCACTTAAAGTAGAGAATGACCTTATCAAGGAAGCTTCAGGCCAAGGATGTGACTTCCTGCCATGGCCCATCTTAGTTAGGAATTTTGTGTGTGTTCAGGCCATCTTATGTGGTTATTTTTGGTTTCTGATTACATAGGACTCACTCTGTAGGCCTCCCATGAGCTTGTCAGGTTTAAACATGTGGCCCCTTTTCCATCCACAGTGCAAACTTGGGAGTATCTTTAAATTGTGCTGTCAAAAGCAATTTTCATTTCACAGTAAATAAGAATACTACAGAGATACCTTTTGTATTAGTGTAGCTCAGTCACTTGTAGTCAGTCTCCACAAAGCCAGGCCATTTGGGGTAAGCATCTGGGGTTGGGAACCCTCTTTTGCTCCATGAAAACCAAAGAATCACAAGACAAGCATGCCATGTGGCAGGCCCCTGGGCAAGTGTCTAATTTCCTTCGGACCTTAGTTTACCAACTATCAAAGGTATTCATGCAAAAAAGTTTTAGAGCTATCTAAAAGAAAGTAAACGTTATTATATATGTCCTAAGTTAAATAAAGTAGTGAATAATAGAGCTACATTATGTAAAGAAACTAGAGAAAAATGAGAGAAGATAATGCAGAGAGATAGATAATAGTGCAAAGTAGCCTTGATTTACTTCTGGCGGCATTTTTCCCTCATCAGTTAGGAAATTCTCGTAATTGAAGGTTTCCTTTTTACTCCTGGGATCTCCTAAAAGCCTTTTGATCTCGTTTACTCAGTGTGTTTTCCTTGCTGACACACAATGTAAACTCTGTTAGCACAGTAGTATTTTTTTTCTCCTTTGTACAGTTCAATCCCAGGAAAGTATTTTCTATGTTAACAACCACATATTGAACACCTACCAATGCCAACCACTTTTATTGGTATATGTTTTGGACCAAAAAAAGTATCTCAGCACTTAATTAAGTCAAAATGACCTAAAGAAGTTTTAAAATAAAAGACCTTCTGTGTTTCAGGGCCTCTGAGATGACACACTGCCAAAGTAGGCTGACTTTAACAACTTACGCTGTTAAGTACACAAATGCACTGCAATTCACGTCTTTGAAAAGTATGAATAACAGTCTCATAAAATGCCAGATATTATTGCAGAAAAGGAAAAGAAGACACCCTATTAGGGGTGTAACCTCCTTTAAGAAATAAATAAAAACTAGCTTTCTGAAGTGCCTGGATACATATGGTTTAAGTAAAAACTACAGTGCTTTCAAAATAAATCTAGGAATGTTTACACACGCTTTCAATCTGAAAGGCCGACTTGTTTTAAGAAAAGTAAATTGTTGAGATCACTGACTCACAGAATGTTAGCAAATAGCAGGGAAATGCAGTATCTTCAGAGCTATCATTAGAAGGGCTAACTTTTGCGCCTCCCCATCCTCCTGCTCTCCCCCACTCCTCAATTATTTGCTTTGCACCCAAACAGAAAGAATTCTTTTTAGAGGGAATTATGCATATGTCTGAGAACAAATCATATGAAAATGCTTGATGATATTGGTATGAGAGCATGTTTTCCAAATGCAAAGTAAGGACACTGTATGCTTTATGGAGTATTTTAAAATAGCAATGAGAAAACGTTTGAAAAAGAAACAATGGATTTGAAATAGGATACACCTATAAATTCTAGAGTATCTGATCAGTCCATATCAACAGAAGTATGAATAATCTAGGTTTAGATTTATTTACTCTCTTAAAGGAAAAAAAAAAAGCCTTTTGTTGTCTTTGTGTTGTGTGTTTGATATTTGTTTTAATTATCCACCCTCGAGCAGAATTAAATACATATGGATTCAAAGCTGATAGCTATCATAGTTTGCCAAAACACAACCAGATGTTTTAAAAACGTTAAAATTGTTTTTTGTGTGTGTGTTTTGGTGTTCTTTTTGTTTTCTTTTGGCTGCTATAGGAATATAAGTTCCTCCCCCTAAACCTAGAAAAAGCTATTTTTCTAGGCATTTTCAGTCTGCTGATATCTGAGGGAGCTGTCAAATCATCACCAGACACATTTTTCATTTTTTATATTCTTATATGTCTTATGTTTGAAATATTTTTCTGATTCATACTTTTTTTGTGGGCTCTTTCCAGTGAATATAAAAATACTCTCATGAGACTGAAATACATCTTTTATTTTATTTTATTTTGGTGGGGGTGGTTCCCTGGCTGGGAATTGAACATAGGCCACAGCGATGAGAGCACCAAAGCCTAGCCATTATACCACCAGGGAACCCCCCTTCCAAATAAAATACATCTTCTAGAAGAGAAATACAATTAAAACCAAAATCTTCTCCCAACACAGAAATTCTCTCCACAGAGGTAGTAGAGAAAGAAAACACTTTATTATTGAATGAGCATTAAACTGGAATGTGATATACATCACAGGCAATCTGCTAAGAGATTGCAAAGACAAAGAAATCTCACCCTTTTACGTAAGCAATGAGATACAGCCCCATGCATACACGTTTTCAGGATAAACGACAACTAGTCCTTAAGTAAGAGGACTTGACAGCACCATTTGTCACACACAGTTCAACCCAACTTTACCTGGTAACTGAGGTGACCAATTGGGTTAGCGAATTGGCTTTATCAAGAGGAAAACAAACTTCTACCTTTAGGACAAAAGGTAGTTTTGCAGCTTGGAGCAAGGCTCTTACCCTATCACAGAAACTGGGAGGTAGAAGTGCTGTCTTGATTACATTTTGAGGAGAGGGCCCCCAGGTCCTTGAGAAAGACATTCCTGGCTCATAAAGCTGACAAAAGACCTTGCCAATCTTCTACAGGCTATGCACACATTTCAAAGAGAGGAGAAAGTACTTAAAAGTTTCCTGAAGTGCTCTGAGAAAAAGGAGGGGAAGAAAATCTTTTTCTTTATTTTCAACGGGGAAAATTGTCTCTTATTTTTCATTTATATTTGTTCTTATAATACACCATACATTGCACTTAACCCAATTACTCATTGGTTTAATAAATATTTTCTCTTTCTAGCTGCTTTTTTAGGACTCACACACTTAGAAGAGTTAGATTTATCAAACAACAGTCTGCAAAACTTCGACTATGGAGTATTAGAAGACTTGTATTTTTTGAAACTCTTGTGGCTCAGAGATAACCCCTGGAGATGTGACTACAACATTCACTACCTCTACTACTGGTTAAAGCACCACTACAATGTTCACTATAATGGTCTGGAATGCAAAATGCCTGAAGAATACAAAGGGTGGTTTGTGGGAAAATACGTCCGGAGTTACTATGAAGAATGTCCCAAAGACAAATTACCAGCATACCCTGAAACATTTGAGCAGGATACAGAAGATGATGAATGGGAAAAAATACATAGGGATCATGCAGCAAAGAAGCAAAGTGTAAGAATCACTATAGTGGGATAACATAGAATTTCTGGTTGCAACTAGTTTTATATTTGTTATACTGGTGTCAGGAAGTTGTATGTTTACATTGCAATTAAATGTGTTGCCTATTTATGCAGGGTTATCCAGCTAAAGGAAAGTTTCTTTAATTATTATTATTGTTGTTGTTGTTATTGCCAGTTGTAGTAAGCCAGGGAATACTCTCATCCTGCTTGCCTGCCTGTTTGCAGAACAGCCTTTGGTGATGATTCCACACTGATAACCTGCAAAAGTTCAGTCCTAATGATGGCATTAGAATTTTATAATGTCCTGTACAAATGATTTTACTGCTTTTTGAAAATAAAAAAAAAAAACTGTTCATTTTTACATGTCTTTTGATAGCTGCATGTATATACCTAAACATGATCAAAATGAAAAGATACAAATGCTTAGTAATAATAAAATGTCATTCTCTCTCCTCTGCCCCCAACCCCACATTTTTTCCCAGTTAGCTTATACATTGAATAAATTTTCATTTTTGATTCTTGTGCATTCCCAAATGGAGTCCTGGCAAACCCGAATTCTCAACTACTCTTTCCTGATTCTTGCAAAACATTCAAGCTAGACCTGAAGGAGAATTGTCACAAGCAGTGAAGTAGAGACTGAGAATTATGTTGGAGGCTGGTCAGAAGATGGAGTGCTGAGAAGCAGTTGTAGATGTTGTGAATCATGAGCCCTGAAGAGGTATAAACATTAGTGAACATGAAAACAGAACCGATGTTTCAATAGTGTTCAAACTAAAAAGACATCTGTCAGTGGGGAAGGGCCTGAGCCCTTCCTGCTAATAAGCAAATATGTAAAGGATCATAAAATAAAGGATGAAATTAGGAATAAGGTCAGTCTTTGGGATGAAGCAGAAACAAATAAAGAGGAAGTAATACCAGAGGCAAATGAAGGAGGGGTTGGTGCCCAAGAGAAGCTCCATCATTTGGGCTTGCAGGTTAAAATGAGCTCACCTGGAGAAACAAATCAGAAAAAAAGGAAATACCTAGAAACTGATCCTATCACTTTGTATTTTGATAGTTGGCTGTACTATTAGAAAGAAAAATATAATGAAATCTGTACCTATCCCTAAAAGTCCCACTATTTCCTTTTTATAATGATTTCCTTTTCACATCGAATCAAATACATTTTCATTTCTTATATCAAGGTGTTCTTACAAAGTTTATCAACCGGTCTTATTTTATACTGGCACAAATTCCTGAAGCACAGAAAGTGGTATATGACCAATAGTAATTAGCATTTCTTAAGCAGTTATTAGATGCCAGACACATATTCTTTTTTAAGAAGAAAACCTTTAAATTTAAGTATAGTTGGTATACAATATTATATTAATTATATTAGTTTCAGGTGTACAATATAGTGATTTGACATTTTTATACCTTACAAGTGGTCACATCCCCTAATTCTAGACATTATCTGGCACCACGCAAACTTACCACAATATTATTGACTATAATCTCCTTCACCTATTTTTTTAGGCATCAATGATGCCTGTTTTTTTCTACAGTTGATATTCTAAGAATTTCACATATTCTATTTCTAATTCACACAAGATCCCTCTGTTAGGTAGTATCTGCCTTTTCTAGGTGAGGAATCCAAGGCTTAGAGTTTAGGTAAACAAAGGTGCAAAGCTGGCAGGTGGCAGAACATACTTTAAAAGCTGCTGCCTGAAGGTCTGGCTTCCAACACCCTGAAACTAGGTGCTGACTGAGATCCTACTTTTTGGGACACTAACAGGTCTTGGCATACCTTCAAACACTTGGAGCTATTAAAACTATAATAGGTTGCCTGGACAATCATAAAGGTTTGAGAGACAACCAAGAGCTAAGGAAGGGTTGAACAAGATTCATTTTCTACACAAGCCCACACTTTCAAGACTGGGAGAGGCAGTTGTTGCATTTAATGTATAAAAAACCAATGCAGAAAGTTAGGCAAAATGAAGAAACAAAGACTCTTCTAAATATAAGAATAAGATAAAACCTCAGGAAAAAAACTTAATAGAGATAAGTAATTTACCTGAGAGAGTTCAAAGTAATGGTCATAAACATGCTCACTGAACTCAGAAGGAGAGTGGATAAACGCAATGAAAACTTCAATAAAGGGACAGAAGATAAATGAAAAATTGAAATTGAAGTAATAAACTTAAGAATACAGTAACTGAACTGAAAAATACACTAAAGACATTCAGAGCAGACTAGATGAAGCAGACAAAAGCATCAGTGAACTCAAAGACAAGGCAATGGCATTCACCCAATCAGAGCAGCAAAAAAAGTGAAAAAACAAACAAACAAACAAACAGTGAAGCACACTAACATTCTTATTATAGGAGCCCCAGAAAGAGAGGAGAGAGAAAGGAGCAGAAAATCTATTTGAAGAAAGAATGGCTGAAAACTTTCCCAACATAGGGAAGGAAACAGACACCCAGATCCAAGAAGCCCAGTAAGTTACAAATAAGATGGAAGCAAACAAACCCACACCAAGACACATTATAATTAAAGTGTCAAAAGTTAAAAACAAGGAAAAAATCTTAAAAGTAGCAAGAGCTTGTTTAGCAGAAACTGCAGTTCAGAATGGAGTAACACAATATATTCAAAGTGCTGAAAGAAAAAACTCCCCACCATGAATACTCTACCAGCAAAGTTATTACTCAGAATTGAAGTAGAGATGAAGTTTTCCAGACAAGCCAAAGGAGTTTGGTGGTGGGGTGTGTAGCACTTTTTCTGGGGTGAGTTTGTGAGGTTAATTGTCCAACCTCGTATTTATGGAACAAGGAGAATAAACCTTTTTTTTTCCCCCTATGGGTACATACCAATTTAACCAAAATAGACCATATTTCAAGCCATATAAGAAGTCTCAATAAATTTAAAAAGAGTCAAGTCATATGAAGTTTTTTCTCTGAACATAATGGAATTAAATTAGAAATCAGTAATAGTAAGAAAAAATAAAAAGCTAAAGGAGTTCATCATCACAAAACCAGCCTTATAAGAAATATTCAAGGGATTTTAAGCTAAAGAGAAAGTGTGCTAAATAATAACGAGAAGAGGGGTACAAAATGGCGGGGTAGGAAGACCCTGAATTCAACTCCTTCCATGAACACATTAAATCTATACCTACAGATAGAGCAATCCCAGCTGAAGAAGTATTGAGGGCTGACTGATCAGCTTCTGCACAAAAATTAAGACAGACACCACATAGAAATGGGGAGAAGAGGTGAAGACACTGACCTCCAGTAGGGAGGGATCACTGAGGAGCCTGCACAAACTCACAAACTCTGGGGCAGAGAAAGGAAAAAAAGCGGGGGTGTTTAAAGAATACCTAAGCAATATAGGAAGAAAATCAGTTTGCTAATCCTAGAGCTTGTCCAACCTGTGGCCCAATACAAATTCATAAACTTTCTTATAACATTATGAAATTAATGCACAAACTTTTTTTTAGCTTATCAACTATTGTTAGTATATTTTACATGTGGCCTAAGACAGTTCTTCTTCTTCCAATGTGGCCCAGGGAGGTCAAAAGATTGGATACCCCTGTCCTAGAGCATCTGCCAAATGGGAGAGAAACAACAGGAACTCTCTCCAGTGATGCCATTTGTTGCACTGCCTCCAACCCCCACATACCTCACACACCTTGAACACCTGGGCAGGAGCATAATCCAGGTGCTCTAGCCAAATGGCCAAGGCTATCCCAGTGTGCCCCAGGACCCAAGCCCACACCAGTTCCACAGCTTACCTTCAGGCTCCTCCATGGCTCACCCCTGTTCTAGCTATAGCTCTCACCCCAGCCCAGTTTATCCCCAGCATTTCCTACTTCAGCTATAGCTCCAAGCCTTAGTGTGGCTTGCCCCTGGAAGTCCCTGCAACTCACACCCATTCTAGTTAATGACCTGGACCCTGGCAAATCTTGCTCCCATGACTCCCCTTGGCCTAAGCCTGCTCCAACTACAGTTCTAGCTGGCCTGCCAAAGCAGTTCCAACACCACTTGTCCCTGGGACTACTTGTGGCTTACACCTGCTCCAACTAAAGCTCCAGACCCCAGTGTGGCTTGCCACTAGTTCTACCTGTGGACTGAGTGCCTTTTAACTACAACTCCAAATGACATGTCAAGGTGGTGCTAGTAGGGTTGTCCCAAGGACACACCATGGCTCACATACACTGTAGCTAAAGCTCCAGGCCCCAGCTAAACTTGCCATGGGGACTCCACATGGCTTGTGCTCAATCTGGCTTCAAAAGACCTGTCAAGGAGGTCCCAGTTTGGCTTGCCCCAGTTCTTCCCATGGCCTACCCTTGCTCTAGCTCCAGCTCTACTTGGCCTGCCAAAGACCCCTGGCACATGCAGTGTACAAAAGGGATGCTCCTAAACAAGGTCAATCCTGTAAGACCAGAAAAGGTTGCTGTTTTGCCTAATCCATAGAAACAAACACAGAGAAACAGCCAAAATGAGGAGAGAAAGAAATATATATAAATAAAAAAAAACAGAAAAAAAACACCTGAAGAAAAGCTAAATGAAATGAAGATCAGTAGTTTACCTGATAAAAGTTTCAAAACAATGCTTATAAAAATGCTCAACAAATTCAGGAGAGAAAAAAATGAACTCAGTAAGAACTTTAACAAAGAGATAAAAAATATAAAAGAGAACCAATCAGAATGGAAGAACAGAAAAACTGAAATGAAAAATATACTAGAGGGAATCAACATCATATTAGATAATACTGAAGAACAAGTCAGAAAGCTGTAAGGCAAGGTAGTAGAAATCACCCAATCAGAACAGCAAGAAGAATTTTTAAAAATGAGGATAATTTAAGGGACTTCTGGGACAACGTTAAGTATACCAAAATTCAAATCATAGGAGTCCCAGAAGGAGAAGAGAGAGAGAGAAAGGAGAAGAAAACTTATTTAAAGGAGAAAGGGGAGGGGGTGGGAGAGGAGGGGAGGGGAAGCTAGGTATAGGGTGATGGAAAGAGAAGTCACAATAGGTGGTGAAATTATTATACAACCAGTTGACAATGCACTGTAGGATTGTATGCCTGAAACCTACGTAATTCTTGCTAACAGATGTCACCCCAAAAAGTCTATCAATAAAAATTAATTTAAAAAAAAAAGAAATAATGGCTGAAAATATCTCTAACCTACTGAAGGAAATAGACATCTAATCCCAGAAAGCACAGGGTCCAAAACAAACAAACAAACAAACAAACAAACAAACAAAACAAGAAAAGCCCACTCCAAGACATATCATAATTGAAATGCAAAAAGTTAAAGGGGAGAATCATAAAAGCAGCATAAGAAAAATAGCTAATTATGTACAAGAGAGCCCCATAAGACCAACAGCTAATTTTTCAGCAGAAATTTTGCAGACCAGAAGAAAATGGCACAATATATAAAAAATGATAAAAGGTAAAAAAAAAACAAACCTACAATCAAGATTACTCTAGCCAGCAAGGTTATCATTCAGAATTCAAAAAGAAAGTTTCCCAGACAAACAAAAGCTAAAGGATTTCATCACCACTAAACCACTACAAGAAATGTTAAAGGAGCTTCTTTAAGTGGAAATTAAAATGTAGGAAAGCAAAGTATCTCACTGATATTTAGTAAAAATAGTGAATCAACTAATTATAAAACCAGTCTGAAGATTAAAAGACAAAAGTAGTAAAAGCATGTGTAATTACAGTAATAAATTAAGAATTACATACACATGCATGCACATGCAAAAAAATGTCTTTAATCCATATTGAGTTAATTGTTGTGTATGGTATAAGACAGTGGTCCAGTTTCATTTTTTTTCATGTTGCTATCCAGTTTTCCCAACACACTTTATTAAAGAGATTGTCTTTACCCTATTTAATAATATTGGCTCCTTTGTCATAAATTAATTGAACATACGTGAGTGGGTCTATTTCTAGGCTTTCTATTTTGTTTCACTAATCTATGTGTTTGTTTTTATGCCAATACCATATGGTTTTACTTACTATTTGAGAATATTGTTTGTTCTAAAAAAGAAAGAAAAACATTTTTGCTCTTTACTGATTTGCTCTTTTTTTTTCAGAGTTAAGAAAAAAATTTTTCATATATCTCTGTCCCTTTATTGAAGTTCTCATTGTATTTTCATTTTTATTTGTCTCAAGTTATCTTCTGACTTATTCCTTGATCTCATTGTTGATCCAGTCATTATTTAATAGCATGTTATTTAGGCTCAATGTGTTTTTAAGTTTTTTAATTGTAATTTTTTCTGGTTTCAACCATTGTGATCAGAGAAGACCCTTGATATGATTTCAATCTTCTTAAATTTATTGAGACTTGTTTTATGTTCTAACATGTGGTCTATCTTGGAAAATGTTCCATGAACACCTGAAAACAATTTATATTCTGCGGCTTAGGGGTGAAGTGCTCTAAATATATCAATTAAATTCATCTGGTCTATTTTGTCATTTAATGTCACTGTTTCTCTGCTGATTTTCTGTCTGGAAGGTCTGTCCATTGCTATCAGTCTGGTATTAAAGTCTACTATGATTGTGTTACTGTCAATCTCTACCTTTATGTCAATCAATATTTGTCTTATATATTTAGGTGCTCCTATGTTGTGTGCATAAATGTTTACTAGAGTTATGTCCTCTTGTTGGAATGATCCTTTTATTATGTAATGTGCTTCTTTGTCTCTTAATAGTCTTTGTTTAAAATCTATTTTGTATGATATAAGTATTGCTACTCCAGCTTTCTTCTCATTTCCATGAGCATGAAATATTTTTTTCCATCCCTTTACTTTCAGTCTATGTGTATCTTTTGATCTGAGATGGGTCTCTTGTAGACAGTATATGTTTGGGTTTTGTTTTCTTATCCATTCAGCTACCCTGTGTCTTTTGACTGGAGCATTTGACCTATTCACATTTAAATTGTTATTGATAGGCACATAGTCATTGTGATTTTATTATACATATTTTTTATCTTCATTCATTTGTTTTCTCCAATTTTCTGCTTAACGAATACTATCTTGGTAGTCATGAATTTCTTTAGCTTTTTCTTGTCTGGGAAGCTCTTAATCTCTGCATCTATTACAATGGTACTTTGGTACTCATCTTCATTGGTTCCAGGAGGTGCAACAAGTACCAAAAACAATGAGTACCAAACAAATTTTTCTCATAAGGAATAATGCAGTGGTACCTCAGTACTCATCATTAATTGGTTCCACTTGACGCAATGAGTACCAAACAATTAGTACCAGGACAAAATTTTTGCGTCAAAATGTGTCAAATATCAAATTTAATGAGTTTCAAAGCAGCTGAGTACCAAGACACGACTGTATAAATGATAACTTTGCTGGGTAGAGCAGTCTTGGTTGCAGGCCTTTGTTTTATCATTACTTTGAATATTTCCTGCCAGTCCCTTTTGGCCTTCAAAGTTCCTGTTGAGAAATCAGCTGATTGTTTTATGGGTGCTCCCATATAAATAACTAGTTGTCTTTCTCTTGCTACTCTTAGAATTTTCTTTGTCTCTAAACTTTGGCATTTTAATTACAATGTGTCTTGGTGTGGGCTTGTTTGGGTTCATATTGTTTGAGACTCTCTGTACTTTCTGGCCTCGTATGTCTAGTTCCTTCACCAGGTTAAGAAAGTTTCCCATCATTATTTCTCCAAATAGATTTTTAATTCCTTGCTCTCTCCTCCTTCTGGTACCCCTATGATGTAAATGTTGTGCTTGATGTTGGCTCCTTAAACTATCTTCATTTTTGTTTTTTTTATTCTTTTTTCTTTCTGTTGTTCCAATTGGGTGTTTTCTACTATTTTGTCTTCTAAATCACTGATTTGATCCTCTGCTTCATCTAAAGTGCTGGTGATTCCTTCTGGTGTGTTCTTCATTACAGTTATTGTATTGTTTATTTCTGACTTTTTTTAAAAAAATGTTTTGTATGTTCTTCTTTATGCTTACTATCTCTTTGTTGAAATTCTCACTACATTCCTTAAGCATTCTTATAACCAGTGTTTTATACTCTGTCTCTAGTAGGTTGGTTGCCTCCATTTCATTTAGTACTTTTTCCGGAGATTGTTCTTTTATTTGGGAAAATTTTGTTTTGTTTTGTTTCCTCATTCTAGCTGCCCCTTTGTGTTTGCTTCTATGTATTTTTAAATAGATCTCCTTTGTCTCTCAGTCTTTGCTGCTGGGTGGCCTTATGTAGTATGTGTCCTTTGTGGTCCAATGATGCTGTATCATTGATCACCTGTGCACATATTCCAGGAGTGTCCCAAGTGTATGTTGTATGTGTTCTCCTGTTGTAGTTGAGCCTTGATTGCTTTTGGAACCTCAGTAGGTGGAATGAACTCCCAGGCTGACAGATTGTGAGGACTGGCTACACCCACAGTGTATGAGCTGCTGTGCGGTGGCTGACACCCCCCCTACTCCCCAAAAGGAGATTTTCCCCCACAGGCACTTGTGGCTGTTGAGACCATGCTTTGGGTGTGCTGCTTGTGGAACTAACCAGGTAGTCCTCTGGTGTATTCTGAAACAAGCTTCTGGGTATGTCATTTCTGGTGCCTTTTGAGACAGTGTTTTGTGCAGGCCAATTTAAGCCTTGCCTGTGACTGGTCCAGGGCTAACTCGTAGGAACTATGAAGCTATATGTGGTTGATTCCTGCCTGTGCTGAATCTAGAGGCATGTGGGCCTTCCCTGGCTGTGAACCAAGGCCAGCTCCCACCAGTATTGGGCCTGGGGCAACTTAGCAAAAGGCCAAGGACCTCTTCAACCTGTTGCCACCTGTAAGCTGCCTGTAAAGCTGAGCCACTGAAAGAGCCTCCTTAGGTGCATGGGCCAGGTTGGTTTATCCTATGTTGGGAGGGCCTATGGCAATGCAGCAACTAGCTGGGTGGGGCAGGGTCCCAGGGAGCTATGAGGCAATGGCTGGTGGATTTTACAAGGTTAATGCAAAGGTTCTTGTGCCAGTGCCTGGCCTGTGATCACTTCACAAAACACCCTGAGAACACTGCAGCCAGCTACTAGGCCCACAAATCCCTGAGAACTGCCCAAGAGTGGCTGCTGTCCACGTTGTGACTAACTGCCCATCATCAAAAGTTCCCCTGGCAGCTTTGGGCTGTCATTGCTATAAAAGTCTTTCACAGCTTGTGATGTGAGGCTGGCCACCCTGGAGCTGAAAGTGCCAATGAAAATGCAGCAGTAGGTGGGGCGCAGGGTTCCAGGGAGTTATGGGCTGTGGGCAGTGGTTTTTACAAAGTTAATGCAGTTTTGGGTCTTGCTCTGGTGCTGTGCCCATGACCACTTCACAAAAATGCCCCAAGAACACCACAGCCAGCCACCACTTGCCTCAGGCTAGCAGGTCCCTGAGAGCTGCCCAAGAGAGACTGCAGCACAAGTTGTGGCTCACTGCCCTCCCCCAAATGTTTCCAAGCCTGCCGTAGGCTGAGAGTACCCACCACAATGCAGGGAGGAGACCCAGGGCATCACCAAGGTGATGTACATGCATGAATTTTACTAGACTAATGGGGTCTTAGATTTGACCCTTTGTGGGAGGATTCAATGTAGAAAAGATGGTGCCCTTTTGTAGGTCACACGTGAGGCAAGCTCCACAAATGGTCATGGCTGCTCTCCTTCCAGCCCTTGCTCTGAAGCTGCACAGCTCAGTCTTTCCCGGTATGTCTCTGGAGTCCCTTGTGTTGCTACTACTCTACCAGAGATCAGGTGAGTGTTTACACAGGAGTGAGTCGGTGTATGGGCCCTTTAAGTGGGCGTTGAGGTTTCCAGCTGCGTTTTGTCTCACCAGGACAGAGTCCTTGTTGATTTTCACTGCCAGATGTTGTGGGAACTCCTCTTCTGGGCACGGGACCCCTGGGCTGAAAAGCTCAGTGTGGGGCTGGGACCCCTCCCTATTCCAGAGGGATTCCACTACTGAGTTGTCCCTTCCAGTGTTCAACCACTATCTGGGGGTTTAACGTCAGACCGTTTTGCCTCTCAACCCCTCCTACCAGTCTCAATGTGGCCTCTGTCTTTGCAGTTTTGGTGTGATCCTGGAAGGCAGTAGGCTTAGTATTTACCTAGTCTGCTACCTTGGACCTTCTCCCTCTCTGCCCTTTTAAAAATTAGATTTTGCTTTTTTGGTGTCAAGTTGTATAACTTCCTTATATTTTTTGGATATTACCCTTATTGGATGTATCATTGGCAAAATCTCCTCCCATACAGTACATTGTCTTTTTGTTTTGTTGATAGTTTCCTTCACTGTGCAAAAACTTTTTAATTTGATGCAGTGGTCCCCAAATTTTTTGGCATCAGGGACCAGTTTCATGGAAGGCAAATTTTCCACAGACCGGGGTGTGGTCAGGGGAGGGGACGGTTTGGGGATGATTCAAGCACATTACATTTATTGTGCAATTTATTTCTGTAATTGTTATTACATTGTAATATATAATGAAATAATTATACAGTTCACTTGTCACTAAAAAGACTTCACCAGGTGCAGCTTAATTGTCACTTGCCACTCACTGATAGGGCTTTGATGAGTCTGCAAGCAATTGATGTATTATGGTCTCTGTGCAGCCAAACCTCTGTGCTGACGTGTAAATCTGTATTTCTGTATCTGTAGCTGCTCCCCAGCGCTAGCATCACCATCGCAGTTCCACTTTAGATCATCAAGCATTTTAAGGAACATGCAACCTAGATCACTCACACACACAGTTCACAATAGGGTTCGTCCCCTATGAGAATCTAATACCACTGCTGATCTGACAGGAGGTGGAGCTCAGGCAGTAACGTGAGCAATGGGAAGTGGTTGTGAATACAGATGAAACTTTGCTTGATTGTCCACTACTCACCTTCTGCTGTGGGGCCAGGTTCCTAATAGGCCAGTACCAGTTTGTGGCCTGAGAGTTGGGGATCCCTGTGATATAGTCCCATTTTTTTTTCTTTTGTTTCCCTTGCCAAAGGAGATATATCCCAAAAAATACTGCTAGCAATGGTGCTAAAGTATTTACTGCCTATGTTTTCTTCTAGCTGTTTTATGGTTTCTGATCTTACATTTAAAATTTTTAATCCATTATGATTTTATTTTGTATATGGTGTAAGAAGATGGTCTAGTTCCTTTTTTTGCATGTATCTGTCCAGTTTTCCCAACACTATTTAATGAAGAAACTGGCTTAACCCATTGTCTCTTTTGTCATAGGTTAATTGACCATATAGGGGTTTATTTCTGGGCTCTTCCATTGATGGATGTGTCTGTTAGAGGTATACACTAGCTGATATTAAAGCTATAATAAACAAAACAGAATGGTACTGGAATAAAAGTGGTAAAATGCATGTCCTTGTCTTGTTTCTGATATTAAAGACAAAGCTTTCAGTTTTTCACCTTTGTGTTTGTTAGTTGTGAGTTTGTCATATATGTCCTTTATTATGCTAAGGTGTGTTCCCTTTATTTCCACTATGCTGAGACTTTTTATCATAAATGGATATTTGTCAAATCTTTTTTTTTTGCATGTATTGCTACAATCATAAAATTTTTATCCTTCATTTTGTTTATGTTGTATATCACATTGATTGATTTCAGATATTAAACCAGACTTTATCCCAGGAATAAATTTGGCTTGATTGTGGTGTGTGATCTTTCTAATGTATTGCTGAATTCAATTTGCCAATATTTTGTTGAGGATTTTTGCATTTACATTCGTCAGGGATATTGGTTATAATTTTCTTTATCAGAGGAATGCTGGCCTCGTAAAGTAAGGCTGGGGGTTTTCCCTCCTCTTCAATTTTTGGAATAGTTTTAGGTGGATAGGTATTCATTCTTCTTTGAATATTAAAATTTATCTGTGCAGTCATCTGGTCTAGGACACCAGTTTTAGGGAGTGTTTTGATTACTGGTTCAATTCTGTTAGTCGATATTGAACTGTTCATATTTCCTGTTTCTTCCTGATTCAATCTTGGAAATTTTTACATTTCTAGGAATTTATTCACTTCTAAAAGGATGAAAATTCTGAGAAGTGCTATAGCTGGGGTGAACCTTGAAGATATTACACTAAGTGAAATAAGCCAGTCACAAAAGGGCAAATATTTTATGATTCTATTTATATGAGGTGCCCAGAGTAGTCGAATCAATAGAGATAGAAAGTAAAACAGTGGTTGGTAATGGCTATAGTGATGGGATATACAGAGTTAGTGTTTAATGGTCCAGAGTTTCAGTTTTGTAAGATGAAGAAGTTCGGGAGATGGATGGTGATGACAGTTGCAGTACAATGTGAATGTACTTAATGTCAAAGAACTGCACAGTAAAGTGGTTAAACTGGTCATTTTCATGTTATGTATATTTTACTAGAATTTTAAAAAGAACTGAAAAGTTTGTTGTTTGAAATGATTGACAGATTGACAGAAATTTAGCTAAACTTAACAAAAACACCAAGAAGGAAGATTAAATTTCTAAAATTAGAAATAAAGGTGCATACTTTACTACTTGCTTTACAGGAATAAAAAGGATTATAAAAGAACATTAAGATATAGTCAATAATATTGTAAAAACTATGTATAGTGTCAGATGGGTGCAAGGCTTAATTGAGGGGATCAATTCATAAATTATATAAATGTCTAACCAATACACTGTACACCTGAAACAAATAAAATATTGAATGTCAACTATAATTTTAAAAACATTCACAGGGATATAAAGTACAGCATAGGGAATATAGTCAATAATATTGTAATAATATGTACAGTGTCAGATGGGTAAGAGATTTATTGGATTATCACTTTGTGAAGTATATGAGTATAAATGTCAAATCACTGTGTTGTTTTGTACACCTGAAACTAATAGATAAAAAGAGTACTATGAACAATTGTACCCCAATAATTGATTATTGAAATTAGATTGCCTACACAGAATTGACAAATTCCTTAAAACACACAAAGTACCAAACTTCATTGAAGAATAAACATAAAATCTGAATAGATCTGTAACAAGTAAAAATATTAAATCAGCAATCAAAAACCTCCAACAAAGAAAAATCTAGGACTATGTGGCTTTATTGGCAAATTCTGTCAAACATTGAAGGAATAATTAACACTGATCTTTTTAAAACTCTTCCAAAAATAGGAGAAAACACCTCATCACTCATTTGATGAAGCCAGTATTATCCTGATAACAACTCCACACAAAGACATTACGAAAAGGTAAACTACAGACAATATTCCTTTTAAATATAGGTGCAAAATCATCAATAAAATATTAGCAAACAGAATATAACAACATATTAGAAAGATTATACATCATGAACAAAAGTGAGATTGATCCCAAGAAAGCAAGCACAGTTCGACATTACAAAAATCAATGTAATACTTTATATTTAATAGAATAAAGAAAAATTGTCAGAGAAAGCATTTTATTATGTAACTCAACACCCTTTCACGGTTTAAAAAAAAATAATAACACTCAACAAACTAGAAATTTGAAAAACTTTCATCAACCCAGTAAAGGGCATCTATGCAAAAACTGCAACTAACGTCTTACTTAATGGTCAGAGACCGGAAACTTTCCCTCTGAGATCAGGAGCAAGACAAGAATGTCTGTTCTCACCACTTTTATTCAAGACTGTATTAGAAGTTCTAGCCTGAGCAATCAGGCAAGTAAAGAAATAAAAGGCAGAATAGGGATGGGTTTTTGGGGGGAGGGGTGATGAAAATGTTTTAGAATTAGATAGTGGTGATGGCTATACAACATTGTGAATATAATAAAATCCATTGAGTTGTACTCTTTAAATCATTGAAATTTAAATTTTATGTTATGTGAATTTTATTTCAATTTATAAATCAATTGACGTTTCCACAGACAGAAGCCCTGCCATTCCTTAGAAACTCATTTCACTGTTCAATTATCATTGCAATCATGAAATGTTAGGTCAAACCAAAACCTTGACTGCTGAATCTTGAGTCTATTTTTTCTTCTAAAATCTAAGTTTATTTAATAGTATACTTTCTTTATATATTTTCGATATGTGTGTTTGTGTGTGTGTGTGTGTGTGTGTATAGAGAGAGAGAGAGAGAAAGAGAGAGGTAGAGTTTTGGTGGCTAACACATTAAGGTTTGTAATTATTTTGTTTACTTTTTATTACTACAAGAGTAATGAATTGTTTCAAGATGGCAGACTAAGCACATGTTTCAGCTTTCTTCTTCTGCCCAAATTCCAAGAAATAATTTTTCTCCAAAAATTTATAATATCCTTGGAAAACAAATCAGGAATGGTCTTGGTGGATCAGAAATTAACAGTTCCTAAAAATCCAAAGTCAAATATGACCTAGTTGAACGAAGAATGTGCAGAAGATGACTGCTGTTAAAGTGGGAGCAACATTATATCTCTCTATACAGTGTATCTGAGAAATTAAAAGATGTAATAATATTAACACTATTCTCATTATAAATATGAAAAATAGGGGATTATGCATATTCCTGCTATTGAAAATAAATAAATAAAATATATAAGACTAGAAACAAATGAAAATAAAACTGTTAATATTTCTAGGTGATGTAATAGTCTACATAGAAAACCTAAGAGAATCAACTGACAAACCAATAAACACAAGAAGAAAGTTTAATATGTGATTAGATAGAATGTCTTTCTTCAGCACTAGCAATAAGCAATCAGAGTTAATCCATTTCATGTATTACATTTCTTTCTTCAATAAAAAGATAGATACAGTTGAAACTTTTGTGAACTTCTTCCCCACTTCATTCAATTCTCTCCAATTTAGAAGTAAACACTGCCTTGCATTTAGAGCTTTTCATTCCCATGCATGCTTTTTATATTTTGCACTGTGTGTGTATGTGTGTCTTTAAATATGTATATTACTAAAATTATTCCAAATAAAGTATTATTGTTTTGCATATTGAGAAATACTGTACAAATGGTATTAGATTATATGTGTACATATCATTCTGCAACTTGCTTTCACCCATTAATATCTTTAGACTCATTTATGTTGACATTTACATATGCTTAGGGCATCATTTTTGATTGGCTGAAATCAATATGGATGTATACTTTTTGAAATATTTTTCTCTCGCTTCCAGAAATATGTTCAGAAAGTAAAAAATGCACCTCAAGGATATCTGAGTTAATGCAATGGACTAAATGTGTCCCTCCAAAATTCTTACGTTAAAATCCTAACCTTCAATGTGATGATACGAGGAGGTGAGGCCTTCAAGAAGTAATTAGGACATGAGGGTAGAGCTCTCATGAATAGGATTAGTATCCATATACAAGGAAACTCAGAGAGCACTTGCACCCTCTCTCTGCCCATCGAGCATATAAGGAGAAGGTGGCAGTTGCAACCGGGAGGAGTGCCCTCATCAGAACCTAACCATGTTGGCACCCTGATCTCAAACTTCCAGCCCAATTGGGAGAAATAAGTTTCTGTTTTTTATAAGCCACCAAGTCGATAAAACTTTATTAAGGCAGCTTGAACTAGAACAGTTAAAAACAAGTTATCACGATGAAAGTACAAAGCAGCTTGGAAAAAAATGGACATAACTTCAATGACCATCAATAGGTAGAAAGCTAAATACATTATGATACATGCATATTATGGAAAATGATTTTAAATATTTAAAAATAATTCTATGTAGCTCTATGTATACTGACATGAAAAGAATTCCAAGGTAAAAAGAAAATATAAAGCAATATGGTCCCTTTCATGTTAAAATTTTAATTGTGTATTTTTAATTATATATGTAAATATATTTTAGAAAAACATTTTTAAAAATAATATTGAGTACTTTGGGTAACTGAATGAGTTTGAGGAAAATAAAGGGAGTTTTTTTGCTTTTATTGTCTATTGTTAGAATTTTTAAAATGAAAGTATGTTATTACGTTGTATTTTTTAGGGGACAAATTGATGATACATAGACAAATACTAAACCGAAAAAAAAAAAAGTGGTCAGTTAGAATGAACAAAGAATCAGCTCTCAGAGTATAAAATCTATTAAGAGCTGACTATAGTATAAACTTTTTAGATTATTGTAATTGACATTCTTATGGCCTAAAACTGTAACTGATTTCAATTTTATTTTTACTTTTTATCATATTTGTTTAATTAAAATACAGAAAAGCAAGACAAACAGTTGTAATTAACATACTTACTAACAGATCTCAAAGTTTTCAGTCGGAGAAGACAACCATGGAAATTCAAGTGCAGCACATTTAGACGCCACCTTTGCAAAGTAGACACTATATATTTGTCTGTGATCACATCTTTTACTAAGGAAAAATCAATCTAAAAAGGGAAAACAAAAGACATTAAAAAATAAAAAGATCTTTTGCATGTAAAATTTTCAAATATTTTTAAAGCATCAAAGACTAAAATGTATCATGTCATTCATTTTTTGGGGGGGTGGGGGTTGTTGCTGTTCTTTATGGTCATTCCCAGCTTAAATTATGAACAGATTTTCTTTTTTTATGGTCATTTCTGGGTTTAATTACAGATAGATTCAAAATGTTCAGTCCAGGTCAACAGCCATGGGGATAGGGGCCTCACATCCATCCCATGCCAACCCAGTCAATTGTCTTGAAATGGCCTGGATGCCCCACCTCATCATCCCAGGTGAGCCCCAAGGCTTCAATGTCAATGCATCCTGGGTTAATTATTAAAGTGTTTCTGCTTCTTGTTTTATGAGTACAGAATATATGTTGAGTGCTTGACTACAGGAAAGACAATTTAAAATGTGTGGTTTACAATGGCCTTTTCATAATTTATAATTTGGACGAGTTAATTTTATAGAAAAGGAAGGATGACCTGAGTGCACCTGGCTGACTGCATGTACAACTGAAGTGCACAAAAGTTTATGTGAAATCTGAGTGGCCAGGACTGGTTAATAAACAATAACACTGATAAAGTAGTATTAATAATATTTTTCAGCGGAAAGGGTAAGTTTATGAACATCCAGTTTGTCTTCTAAACAAAGCAATTCTTTGTGCAAAAATATTTGTTCTAGGTGTGCCGCATAGAGCATTACCAAATAAAGGCAAAAATAATTGAGGATAAAGGGCAATGTAGAATTGTGGAAAGAGAAATTTGCTGAACATAAAGAGACTTAACCTCCTATCCTAGCTTTGTTCTTCAAGGCCAAGTGCCCATATCGTCTCCATCTTTACCCAGTGAAGTCTCTGGACAGAAGTGCGGGCTTTTTCTCCCAGGCTCCTTCAAGATTCGTCCTAATCTTAATATTGTACATATTCTTTCTTTTCCAGACCATTTGGATTCATTTTTTTTTCTTTTTGGGTCTTCCAAAGGAAGTAGTTAACATCCCCAATCTGTCACATAAGTAAGAAATTTCTTACTTTAAACCAGTGATTCTCAAAGTGTGGCCCTGGGACTAGCAGTGTCAGCATCATCCAAGAACTTGTTGGAAATGCAAATTCTCAAGTCCCATCTGTCCCAGACTTACTGAGTCAGAAACTCTGGGGGTGGCAACCAGCAGTCTTTCAACAATACCTTCAGATGATTCTGATATATGCAAAAGTTTGCGAATAACTGCCTTATACTAAAAATAAATTTAAGACAGGAATACTTAATTTATTAGTTAAGATGGGTTAACTAACTCAGAAGCACATTTTTCTCCTGCTATTGTTGTACAACACGAGAGGGAAACGGTACTGCCAAGCAATGTGACAGTGCTCAGAAGGGATGGAAAGACGCTGAGCTGACTTATGGAACTAGAGACCCTGTCACCTTGTCAACTCTCTGAATTTCTTTGTGTAAGTTTTAGAGTTTCTGCAGAATGGCCCTAACCATCTACTTATAGGTAAGTCTGAGCATGTAATATTGTTAGTCCTCCAATCAACAGCATTTAAGGAGTGGTGGAAAAGTCAGCTATTAACTGGACTTTAGGCAACAAGGAAAGTTACCACTGCATACATGATCATAGTAGCTGAGATTAAAGCATCATCCATGAAATAGAAAAGAGAAGTTGTCGGGGATAACACATGCTTATTTTTTGCTGTTGGCTGAGAACGCTCCCCAATGTCTTTTTAGAATGAGAAAAACAGGTGTGTTCTGGGAAACAGGAGTAAGTCCCAATATAGCGTAATGACAAGAACAGTACAGAGGTCCCAGCTTAGAAGTCCATACTAGAAAATGGCTGAGTGTATGTGAGTCTATGTGCATGCACACACACTAAGAATATCAAACAAACGTTGTTTATGTGTTGTGTATTTTAGCCCTATTTCATGTTCAGTTGTTTTTTTCCTTCACTGCATATTTTGAGCTGCTTCGTCATGTTTTTTAGCTAATAACTTATGGCATATATAGGCCATACACTCAGGACTTTCCTTGCACTTTCTCAATTTACCTCTGCAGCATCCTGAGTTAGGCATTGGAAGCCTAATGGATACAAGGGGATTTTGTTTCAATCCAAAAATAATATTCAATTTATCTCTATCATTTAAATAAGAAAATACTAATAACAAAGCTGTTAAAATAACATTATCTTTTTATCTCACCATTCAAGTTTGTGTCTGCACAAAAGAGAAACGAGAGCACCCATTCTTGGGGGCCACATAGTGGGGAGCAAGGAAGAAGGTAGTCACCTCTATTACATTTGGCTTAATAGCAATCCTTCTTTAAGAACTAAAATACAGTCATGCACCGCATAACAATGTTTCAGTCAATGATAGACCATATATATACATACACGAAGGTGGTCCCATAAGGTTATAATGGAGCTGAGAAAGTCCTATCACCTAGTGAGGTCATAGCCATCTTAGCACAGCTCATCACTCAGGTGTCTGTGGTGATGCTGGTGTAAACAAACCCATTGCACTGCCAGTTGTATAAACAGACAGCACGTACAATTACATACAGTATGTAATACTTTATAAAAAATGACTTGTTACGGGTTTATGTATTTACTACGTTATACTTTGTATCATTATTTTAGAATGTACTCTTTCTACTTATAAAAAATTTGTTGTAAAACAGTATGCCATGTTATGTCAGCAGCAGCCTCATGCATCTCATGCTTACCACATCTCTTGATTGCATCATTTTCTCTTGACTTAATTTCATGTTGCTTCCTACAGTAACATGCTGTACAGGTTTGTAGCCTGGGAGCAATAGGCTACACCATACAGACTAGGTCTGTAGTAGGCTATCCCATCTAGGTTTGTGTAGTAAGTGCACTCTGTGAGGCTGCACAAAATGACGAAGGACCCTAACCACACATTTCTCAGAACACATCCCCACTGTTTGGTGGCGTCCGATGGTAAAGGCATAGCTCCAGGTAGTTAGTGCCTACTTACACCATTCCACAATAAGCTTGTTTGTGTCATCAACATCCAGGAGTGACAAACTTGACCACATATTACCACATCTCTTAAACTGAGATAGAAGAAAATCTAAATGTAAAGAAAAAATACATACAATATATATACAAAGTATGAAACTACAAGTTTTAATGTAACTCTTTTGTTACCTTTTTTCCTTTTGCTATTAATAACGATAATGTAATCTATACAATGTAGCAACAGGGGTTTAAGTGCTGGAATTTTATCTGAATATAAGAATTTTATCTTAAGTACAATATAATATATCTATTGATGTCTTTGATATAATATGACCTTATTTTGATAGATAGTTACAGAAGGACAGTGAGAAAGATAGGCAGATTTGTTCTATTTTCTGAATGAAAGTAGCATTCTTCTAGAAAACTATTTATTTGTCTAAATAGTAGCTGGTACATTGAAGGCATTCAATAATTGCTTGCTGAACTAAACTGGATTCCTTCTAAAGTGATAGGATTCCTGGGAAAGATCAATAAACCCACCTTGGTTTCTATTTCTGGAAAAAAATGGTAGACTAGAAAATCTAGAAATTCTCTTGATATAAAACATCAGTAAGTCTAAAACAAACATTTAAAAATATTTCCTAAACATTTTTTAGTTTAACTTTTTTCAGGTATAATTAACATATAAAATTGTAAGAGATTTAAAGTGTACATTGTAGTGATTTGATATACATATACATTTAGAAAGAATTTCCCCTATCTAATTAAGTCATCTATTACCTCACATATTTATCTTTGTATGTGTGTGGGAGGGGGGAACATTTAAGTTCTATGCTCTTAACAAATTTCAATTATATGATACAGGATTATCAAGTATAGTCACCATGTTTTACATTAGATCCTTAGACCTTATTCATCTTATAATAGAAAGTTTGTACCCTTTACCAACCTCTACCTATTCCCCTTAACCCAAGCCCCTGACAACCACTTTTCTACTCTCTAAAACAAATGTACCATATTTTGCCATGTATAATGCTCTCCCATGTATAATGTGCACCCATGTTTTTGGCCCAAACTTTCAGGGAAAAAAAATCTTTCATTTTAATTTTTAAGTTATTCACTTCTAGAGTTACACTTTTAACTTATAAGCATAAATAAAAGAATTAAAAATATTTATATAGATATGGAATTAATATTACCCATGTATAATGTGCATCCTTATTTTTCCCTCACAAATTTGGCAAAAAATGTACATTATACATGGCAAAATATGGTGTTTTTAAAAACACGACTGAGAATTCAAGAAAGTAAAAAAAATATGCAGGGCCCTAATCCTTGTAACCTAGATTCATATAATAAGGTGTTCATGCTGTAGTTGCTTGGGATGGGGAAGCAGTGGGGATGGTTGCTGCTTCTCGTAACAAATATTTTCAGATTTTACTGCAGAGACAGAAAAAGTCACTGGGCATGTACAAAGCTGGTAGTCATAACTGAGTTAGAGAGAGAAAGAGAAAGAGAGAGATAAATCCAAGATTATAAGAGAGATTAAAAAGAAAAACCTATCTACTAGCAAAAGAAAAATTAAGATACCTACTCTTGGATGAAAAAATTATTTCCCAAAGAATATGTAACCAAAACCAGCTATCATGTGGATTGAAATTTGAATTTTTTGTGGAAAATTTGAATTTATTACCATTGTAATTAGATTTGAAACATTTGGTGTAAAGAGTTTCCAAGCTGATAGTAACTCGGAGACATCTGGTACAAATACTTGTAAATACCACTCTCTCGAAAGAGACACATCCTCAAACTAGGCCTTATAGGATTTCCACAGATTAAGTCCCAACAAAATGACCTCAATAAAATTTACAAAACATATGAAGGAAAAATCTCAACAGCAGACAAACAATAACTTTATAATGAATTGTCAGATAGTCATTATAAAAACATTAAGGTGATAAAGACATAGGAAGGAAATTAAATTCTTAAGAAAAGCTATTGTTGAAAAAGGACTCCAAGATTTATAAAGGAACCAAATAAAATTCATATGAGTTGAAGTTAAAAAAAATCAGTGGATTAGTTAAATAGCAGATGAAACCTAGCTAAGAGAATTAGGAAACTAAAATATGTATTAAAAGAAATTACAGATTTTAAGGCATAGAAAAATAAAGAGATGGTATATACAAAGGAGGTTAAGAGACAGATTTTTATAATATGAAAGGGTCCAACATTCTGTTTATCTTTATAGGATTTCCAGAAGTAGGAAAAAAAAGAGAATGGAATCAAAGCAAATTCAAAAGTACCACAGATAAAAATGTTTTAGGACTGATATAAAGCAACAATTCTCAGATTCAAGAAGCATAAGAAATCCCAAACAAGAAAATCAAAAGATACCATGGCATTGCAGTGAAACTGCAAAAAGACAAAAGCAAAAAATCTTCTTAAATGCAACCAGAGACAGTTAACCTACTAAAGAATGCCACTTAGCAACCACAGAGGCAGAAGTCAGCAGAAAATACTTGTCAATCTCAGATACTACATGTTGTGAATTACAACTCAAGTTGAGCATCAAGTAAAAACACTTAAAGACAATTATTGAGAGAGTTTGCCTCCAATAGACACTTCAGAAAAGAACTTCTAAAGGACATTAGAATCAAAAGAAAGGAGTGAGATGAAAACAGTAATGATAGGCAAAGAAACTAATAACTATAGGGGGGAAGCCATTAACTTTATTAAAAAGTAAAATGACGATAACTAATGTGGGGGTACAAAACAATGTAGAACAAAAAACCCTAACTAGTCCTAATATTCTAACTCTTGAGAGAGTAATCAGAATTAAAACGTTCTAAGTTCTGGTAGTTATTCAGAAAGAAAGTATAGCTATTAGTTTAAGCTTTTAAAAGGTAAATGCACATGTTGAAAATATTTAAGAGAAACCACTGAAATAGTAGAAATGGAATGTATTATCTTTTAAAACATAAAAATGGGAAAAGAGGGTTAAACATACAAAGGCAAAAAGGAGAAAAAAGAACCATATAAAAAAATAAGAATAAAAAAATATAAAATGAGAAAAATGAATCCAAGTATATCTAGTAATTATAAATTTAACAAAATTCTCTGGTTAGAAGATAGGAGTTATCCCTAATAATGTTTTGCTTTAATGTTTTTTTCTTTTGATATTAATGTAGCTACCACATTTCCTTTCATTTGTGTTCATCTTGTTCAGTATAGTATTTCAGGTGGATTTTTAAAGCTTATCTGATAGAGAGGATCATTACATAATAGTTAAAACAATTCAAACAATTCACTAGAGATATATAACAATTCTAAATGTATAAGCGTCTAATAACATAGACATGGAGATACCAGGAGAAATGGAAAAATCCACAATCATGATGAAACAACTCTCAGCTGTTGATAAATCAATGTGAGGAAATAAATCTTCCCTAGACTCCTCAGTGCTCCTGTATAAAGCTCTAGCCTCTGGACAAACAGAAATCTATATGATACAAAGGTAATGTTTTGCCTTCACTTCTTTTATAAACGTTTTACTTTCCACATATTTTGGGGATTAAATCTGCAGCTATTTGTCTAGTTAATTTCTTTGATTAAAAAAAAATAATAAAACCTCTCGTCTCTCCAAGGTCAAATGGTTATAGTATGCACTAGTTCACTGTATCAAGCTCCCAAGGTGCCGGAAAGAGCCCTTATAATTTACATTTCAAGGAAAAATGTGTCCTAGGACCTTGGGAATATCTCTACGCCCTAAAAGCTGAAGACACTGGGGCTTATCTGGCTCTTGGAGGAATGTATGTACAAGAGGCCCTGCCTCCCTCTTTCACTTATAAGGACACTTGTGATTATACTAGACTTACCCAGATAATCAAAGATAATCTCACCATCTCAAGATCTTTAACTTGATCACATCTGCAAAGACTCTTTTGCCTCATAAGGTAACACACTCACAGGTTCTGAGGATAAGGACATGGATATCTTTGGGGTGCTATTATTCTGCCTACCACATCATGTAAGGAAATGATAAACACTGTATTTAAGGGGCAGATACTTCTGAAGGAAGGAACAGAATGAAGTCAGGGAGATTTTGTTAAGCTTTATTTCTTAAGCTGGGTAGTGATTACACAAACGTCCATTGTATTATATTTCTTTGCACACAGAAAATATTTTCTTTTGATAGCCTCGCTTTTTAATAAAATACCTAGGAATAAATTTAACTAAGAAGGTGAAAGACTAATACTGAAGACTATAAAGCATTACTGAAAGAAATTAAAGAAGACCTTAAACAGATGGTCCACGCTTTGGAAGACATAATAAAGGGAATTGAATCAAAATTTGTATTGTGCTCATGGATAAACACCAAACACACACAGGCCATGGAGTTTTACATGAATATTATGTTAAATATTCAAGGAATAGATTAATAATACTAACAAGAAAAATATTAAGATGTCAATACTACCCAAAATGATCTACAGAGTCAATGCAATCCCTATTAAATTTTCAGTGGCTCTTCGGTTCAGAAATAGAAAAGCCAATCCTCAAATTCATACGAAATTGCAAAGGGCCCCAAATAGCTAAAAAACAATTTTGATAAAAAAGAACAAAACTGGAAGACTTCTACTTCCCAATTTCAAAACTTACGACAAAGCTGCAGTAATGAAAACAGCATGGTGTTGACATAAAAATAAACATAGACAAAGGTAGCAGAATTGAGAATCTACAAATAAGCCTATATATCTATGGTCAATTGATTTTTGACAAGGATGCTAAGACTGTTTAATGGAAGAACAGTCTTCAACAAATAATGCTGGGACAACTGAATATACAAATGCGAAAGAATGAATTTGGACTCCTACATTACACTTCATACAAAATTAATTCAAAAGGGATCAAAAACCTAAGTATGAAGGCTAAAAACCATAAAACTCTTAGAATAAAATATAGGATAAGTCCTCATGACTTGGGTTTGGCAATGGATTCTTAGATATGACATCAGATGCATGAGCAGCAAAGGAAAAAAATAAATTATGCCATCAAAATTTAAAACGTTTGTACATCAAATAATTTTATCAAGAAAATAAAAACTTCACCTTTTGTCTGTATGTACTATGAAGGAAAAAATACGTCACTAATTAAGTTGGTCATTGAAATGGCTAAAAAGCATATGGGGAGGGGGTCAATAGATAAAAATAAGTAAAAATATTAGGAAATTGGGAGCCAGATTTCTCCCAATTTCCTAATACGAAATTTAGTTTTAGGAAAAACTAAAATGAACTTTGTAGTGTTAGATTGGAATTGAAATACAGGTGGGAAATCACAGTCTTCAATATATATATATATAAACTAGAAAGATAGGTGAGGGTAGGAGTAGGAAAATCTTCCCCTGAAGCTCAGAAAGTGGACTGCTGAACCAAATCAAGGTTGTCCTAGCAAGGAAGAGGGCGAGATTGACTATTAAGTAGCAAACAGGTTGCCAGTCCACTGCCCAATAAAGCATCAAAGTAGGGAGCAAACATGCTTGGCTCTAGGATAGAGCTCACATGGAAATTTGCTTGATATCTTGCTCTCACCAACTCTGATTTCCTATGTCATCCTCACTACCCTATAATATTTCTAGATTACTAACTCTACACCAGGGTTTAGCAAACTTTTTCTGAAAAGGGCCAGATAGTAAATACTGAAAAGGGACAGATAGGAAATATTTCATACCTTGTGGACCAGAAGGAAACGTCCTCAACTCTGAGTAAGCTGTTCACCAAAAGGTGAATGGCCATTTTTAACATTATTTTACCTTTTACATTTCACAATGTAAGAACTATTCTTAGTTTGAGGTCCATACAAAACAGGTGGAGCGGTCAGATTTGTCCACAGTCCACAGTTTGGCAACCCTGCTAGAGATCACCTCAATCCCCAGCACTCCCATGACGGGCCCAGTGTTGTGGCTTTTCTGGAACTGAACCTGCTAGACCTATGGCATCTCCAAGATTCCTTGGAGCAAGGCAGATTCTCAACCCTCTTGTTTCTTGTCATTCCTGTCCTGAGAGCAACTCATGCCCTGAAACACTCATTTCATCAAAAGAAATAAAGCCAAATTTAGGGACAAGAAATGAAAATTCCCCAAAGATCTTTTTGGCAACACTGAATTTGTCCCAAATGGGCCAGTTTCTGCAATTCCCAGAGATTAAAAATAGTTTCATTAGAATGTGAACGTATCTAAACATTCACTAGCAATTTAAAGCACTGTTAGGCAGCTTTGACATTAAGCGTTTTTAAATGTCAGAGTAAACCTCTCAGGGCCATTCCACCCTTGACTGTGCACCAGTGGGAGTGTTTAGTGTTGGTTCAGTCATGTTTAATATTGGTAGGCTCACTCACAAACAGTATAACTCATATCAACTCAATCCACCTTATACAAATCAGAAAACTCAAGATCAGAGAGATTAAATTATACTCAGGTACCTCAGTCAGCTCAGGTTGCTATAACAAAATACTATAGACTGGGTGCCTTAAACAACAAGCATTTCTTTCTCACAGTTCTGGAGGCTGGAAAGTCTAAGATCAATATACTGGCAGATTTGGTTCTTGGTATGGGTTCTCTTCCTGGCTCGCAGACGGCTGCCTTCTTACTGTGTGCTCACCTGGCAGAGAGAGGAAGCTCTGGTGCCTTTTCTTCTTCCTTTAAGGGCACCAATCCCATTACAGGGGCTCCGCCCTCATGAACTCATCTACTCCTAATTACTTCCCCAAGGCCCCATCTTCTAATACCATCTCATGGGGGTTAAAGGCTTCAACATGTGAATTTTGTAGGGGTACAAACATTCAGTCCATAACACGCAGTTACCCAGAGCTGGGATTCATGCTGTAGTTATCTGCAATTAGAATGTATTTCCCTACACAATTTCCACAGATACTGTGCCCATTCTAGAACGGTAGATTGTTCCTGCCTGACTGCCATCCTGCCTAGGATAAAATGAGTTTATTTATTTATAAAACACCTTTCAGCATAAAATTCAATCTTCACCATATAAACTCTATTTTGAACATTTTCCCAAGTGCTCATAATTACTGGACATTTTTCCACCATAAACTACTTGACAGTAATGGTGATTTCACTTACTTTTACTGGCAAATTCACCTAAGAGATATTCATGTCAAAATTCAGCAGACACCATTTACTTGAAGGCAAAATTTGTACAAAAGTAAACCTCAGTTGTTTAATAAAGTTATTCTCTTCACCCAGCATCAAAATGGAAACTTGACCAGTACAAGGTCAAAGGTTTCCTGTTCCTTGTTTAAACTAACCATTCTTTTTTACACGATATCTAATGTCAAAAAGTATAACAACACCTTTACTTCCAAACACTGAGAGGAAAATTTAACCATATCCCATTAGAGTAAAATTCCTAAGAGTAAAATGTTTAGCAATGAATCTGCTTCCATGAGTAAATTGCATGTCCTATTTAAACAGTCTTCAAGTTTTAAATATCGAATAAATGCCTGGACTATTATTATCCTTTTTTGCCTATCCAAAGTAGGACATTCTATAAGAGTAATTTTCATTTTTTAATGCAGTATTTCTGATGCATAGAATGGTAGATATTCTAAAAGGTAACTAATGTGAGCTTCTCATGTACATAGAATCTTTAAAAAAGTAAATTAATTAATCTCCAAGTTTTTCACCATTTTCCTTCTATTTCTCCATAATTTAAACATATTCTCAAAGAAAATACATGTCATCTAGTATATAGTATCCTAAAAAACAGTGTACTATGTTTCCCAAAGGCCATTAAAACTCAAAATACTAAAGTACAAAATACAGTAAGTTTCATAACGAAACTAACCCATAGTGGTTATAGCACAGCATTTAAGCATTGGATCCCAGGGACACATAGATCAATATTTCCATAAGTGTTACTTTTTAAAAAGTAACACTTATTAAAAAGTATTCTGTAGAAAATAAAATGATTGTGTGGTCAAATAAGTTTGGGAAATTCTGATCAAAACAAACTAAAACATTATAAAACATTTAAGCATCTAGAGAGCATGAGTTCCCAAGGGGTGGTCCATGTACCCCGGGGGTACATGCTGGGCTGTATGTGAAAACTAATCAGTAATGGTGAAAAACAACTATAAAAATGCAAAATGTTAGTTATGGAACAATAAATGTTAAGTTTGAATCATTGTTATGGAGACACTTCAAAATTAGATCACATTAGCAAATGATGATTGGTGAGGGCATGGCTATGAACCTTTCCGCCAAACTGCTCTTCTACTAAGCATTATGCATAGTTTCAATCCATCCGTGACGTTTCTAGAACTTCCTCAAACATATAAATACATCTGTAGCCAGACTGTTTGATCAATTTAATTATTGACTGAATAAAAATAAGTGTGTTGTCTTTAATTGTGATTCTTTTTAGTTAGTTTTTAAACATAATGTTTAACATAGTTTCAGTTATTATTGTCAGTGATTTTTAAGCGTGTCTGTTATGGATGAGTGGTTGAAAACAGGAACAGTTATAAAACCAAAACGTGAGGTGGATTATAACCCATTGCCAAGTACTTTTCAGCACGTGTCCGCAGCTACGAGTACACCCACACCGGGAGATAATAAAAAGGTGTGTGCTTGAGGTACTACACAGAAGAAAAGGAAATACTCTGAAGAGTATATTAAATATGGGTTTTCATTTGTAGGAGAAGATGACTGTCTTAAGCCTTTGTGTGTTGTGAGTGTGGGGAAATATTATCCAACAATTGCATGAAATCCTCTCTACTCATGTGACATTTAGAAACTAAACACCCTATGTATAAAAACAAAGAAATAGATTATTTCTGGTGCTTAGAAAAGTATCTAACTGTTAATTCATACATGATATTAGGAAAGAAAGATAATGAGAATGCAGTTGAGGCTTCATGCTATATTGCTTTTTGCATCACTAAATGTGGTAAAAACCATACCATAGCTGAAGATTTAATTTCCCCCTTGTATTACGAATACTGTTTTCAGTATATTTGAGAAAGAACGTGTCCACAAAGTCAATACTATCTCTTTTTTCAAATATACAATGTCTCGATGAATTCAGGAAATATCTAATAATGTTGAAGCTGTAGTAGTAGATAGAATTAGAAAAAGTGAATTATTTTCCATCTAGGTACATGAAAGTGTAAATGTTGCTAATATATCTATTTTGCTCATCATTGCAAGGTACTTGGTAGGAAATGAAACTGAGGAAAACCTGTTGCTCTGTTACCCATTGACAGAGCATATCACAGGTGAAGATACTTTAAATACAACCAATCGTTATTTCATTGAAAAGGACATTGGTTGGTTGAATTGTGGTGGTGTATGCACTGATGGAGGCAAGCCTGTGTCAGGTTGTTTTATAGGCCTACGCAGCTGAATTAAAGAAGTAGCTCCCTATGTACCATGGACTCATTGCTGCATTCATAGATAAAGTCTTGCATCTCAGCCTCTTCTTAGTGAACTGAAAGATGTTCTTGATGAGACTGTAAAAGTTGTAAATTTTATTAAGTCACAAGCAATAAACTTCAAACTATTTAAAGTGCTGTGTGAGGAAATGAACAGCATTCATAGCACATTCCTTTTGCATATAGAGGAATGGTAGCTATCTCATGGCAAAGTACTTAGATGGATGATTGAACTTAGACATAAAGTCTTGAAGATCATCATTTCCCTCTCACTCCAAAGTTTCAGGACAGTGAATGGCTTCAAAATCTTGCATATTTATTAGGTAATTTTAAAAAAATAAACAAACTCAACTTGGGACTTCAAAACAGTTCAATCACTGTATTCAAGGGAGTGTGTTTAGAATTAAACTTCACAACTGAGATTGAATTTATTGGCTGCCAAATAGGCGGGGGCAATGCAGCAGATTGACCTGACATTGGAGAATAATAAATGTAACATTTATTTTCATCCACATATTAGGGGGTATAATTCATATTCTATAAAGTTGAAAGGGCTGTTTCAGTCAGACAGACTGGAGACAAACAGCTCAGTGCTTATGATGTACAAACAACATCAACATACAAACAACACTGTATGCTTACATTGGCAACACTGTATAAACAGTTGTTTATATATAGTGCTGCCAATGTAAGCATACGATGGCAAGATGGTGAACTTAATTGTCAGATTTGGGGTCTGACAGCCATTCCAGAAAAACAGTTCCAAAATTGCTTTGAAGCCTGGACTAGGTGCTGGCATTGGTTCACAGCTTCCCAAGGGGAGTACTTCAAAGTTGACCACAGTGATATTCAGTAATGATGTATCTAGGATGAGTTTGAAAAATTAATTGTCCGAACTCATATGCAGGGTAACTAACCAAGGCTGAGGAAGAGGACAGAAAATCAAAGGTGGCCTTTCTGGAAAAGATAACATCTAAGCTCTGCCTACAAGTAAGAGTGAGCCAGTCAAAGACGAGAAGGGGCCCCTATGGAGAGAGGGTGTAAGTGCTGCAGAGAGTGCCTTGCACTTGGGTGATAAAGAGTAACTCAGCATGGCTAGAGCCAAGGATTCCTGCGAGGAAATGGTGGAGAATGAAGCTGAAAGGTAGTGAGGGGTAGAACATGAAAGACCCCATGGGGAATGTTAAAGCCAATGGGGATCAAGGAGAGATTTTAAGCAGGATAGTGACATGAGTATATGTGACTTTAGAAGGACAGTTCTGGGTAGGTAAATGAAAAATGAGTTGGGAAGTCAACATCCCGAGTAGATGCTGGAAGACCCAATTAAGTAGCTTTGATAACAATGTCATTGATAGATAATGAGTGCCAGAGAGAATGGAGAGGAGAAACTAAGAGAGATTACAAGTTTGAAATGGAAATAATATGCAGTAGGAGATAAAGGAAAGAAGTCAAAGATTATTTCTAAATTGTAGCTAGGTCAGTCAAGTCTATGACGATGCCATTCATTTAGAAGCAGGAGACAGGAGACAGAGTTAGAGGACAGAACTGATGAGTTCTATTCTGGGAAAGATAATTGCCGTATGCATTTGGAACACCCAGGTAGAGACCATTTAAAAGCAGTTTCTGAGTATCTCAGTGGACAGGTGGGAGGTAGAGTCAAAGAAGTCTGACAACACTTGTAGGGAGAAACATAGAATATTAACTAAAGAGAGAAGGAGGGCTGGGAAATGTTTTATAGTAAAGGAGTGAGTTGAATACATTTATAGACATGAGGAAAAATATCAGTAGAAAGGAAGAAATTAAAGATGATGGGGCCAGGGAAGGCAAAGGGAAGGAGCAGGGGTAGCAGCTCTCTCTTAATTAATTTTACCTTGCAGTGCAATGAAAGGAGAGTTGTTTTCTAAACATAAAACAGATTCTTTAATTAATTGGTAAATTGCCTCAATGCAGACCATAAGCCATCTAAAACTGATGGTTAACTGCAAAAATAAATTAGGCTCAACCAACCACTTCAATGGAACATTGTATGATATGGAAGGGAAAACACTTGTCAAGACAGGACACATGAGTCAGGAATAAGTGATGAGCAGTGTGAGTCATGCATTCAAGATCAATGAAGAACTGGCTCTGCTCCTGACATCAGCACTTCTAAGCTTCCCACCCATCTAGGCACTACCCTATCATCCTTTGCACTCATCCTTTCACTCCACAGACTACTGGTTCCAGAATTCTGCTTTGGCTCTCTTTTCCTTTCCATTCCCTCTAACGTTATCCCAGAGCTCATTCTTAGAGACAACCCTTTCTGCTTCCAGACATTACCTAACCCCCTCAACCCAATTGGGGCAGAGGTAGGGGAGGGAAGAAAGGGGAAAGGGAAGGAGAACAGCTTTCTAAGTCTGTCACCCCATCACTGCCCACTTGCTTGAGCCCAACTCTTGAGTGGACGCTCCAGGCCTCAAACATACAGCCCTGTCCTATCATTCCAATTTTATATCTTGCTACTCCCAACATAAATTCTCCATTCCAGCCAAACTAACCTGCTCAACCACCCTGAAATGTGTCTCCCATTTTCCTGGTTTATTTTTTTTTTTAATTCTTTCAACAAATATCTTACAGAAAGAAGACTTCCTTCACAGCACTGTCTAAAGTTACATATCCTAGCCACTCTTTTCATTTAATTGAGATATGGTTGACATATGTAACATTATATTACTTTCAGGTGTACAACATAGTGATTCAACTTTGGTATATATTGCAAAATGATCACCACAATAAATTTAGTTAACATTCATCATCTTACATAGTTGCAAGTTATTTTTCTTTTGATGAGAACTTTTAAGACTTAACTCTCTTAGCAACTTTCAAATACACAATACAGTATTATTAACTGTTGTCACCATACTGTACATTACATCCTCATGACATTTATTTTATACCTAGAAGTTTGTACCTTTTGATCCCCTTCACCCATTTCACCTACACACCCCTCCAAACCCTAATTCCCCATCCCCACCTTGGGAACTACCAATCTGTTCTTTGTGTTTCTATGAGTTCATTTTTGTTTTTTTAATCTTTGTTTAGATTCCATGTATAGGTGAGATCATATAGTATTTGTCTTACTCTGTATGACTTATGTCATTTAGCATAAGGCCCTTAAGGTCAATTTATATTGTTGTCAATGGCAACATTTACTTCTTTTTTATAGGTATTCCATTGTGTGTATATACCTCACTCTCTTTATCCATTCATCTGTTGATGAGCAATTAAATTATTTCCATATCTTGGCTTTTGTAAATAATGCAACAATGAACATAAGAGTACATACAAGGGGGACCCAAAATCCAAAATTTATTTATAAAAAATTGTGCATTTATTCTTACATGTTTAAACTTCAGTCACCTTCAAAGTACTCTCCATTTGATGCAATATACCTATTGAGATGTTTTTTCCACTGCTCAAAACAGTTTTTTAATTTGTTGATTTTGAAGCCTTTTAGTGCTTCTGCCATTTTTTTAGTTTGTTTGTTTCATCTGGCAAAACATTTCTCTTTGAGGAACTGTTTCATCTAGGCAAAAGAAATTCACTTGGGGCGAGATCAGGTGAATAGGGAGGGTGGGGCATGGGGGTCATGCAATTTTCCTCAAAAACTGCTGAACACTCACCATAGTGAGGGCAGGTGCATTCTCATGCTGCACATTATTCATGTAAATCACCCATTGTGACATGGGCAAAAGCTTTGAAAGAGTCTCCAAAAAAAATTTCACTGGAGCCAAGCACATCTTCTCACAACCACGCTAGCTGGTACACACTAGCAGATGGGTTCCTAGAACACTCACCTAGTGGGGGAAGCCTGTAGGACAAGGGTCCTGCCCTCCAGAAGATAATTCATTTTTTGTGGGTCTGCCCTCATACATCTTGTCAAATTAGTGTTTTTGTTTCTTTGGATATATATCTAGGAATAGATTGCTGGTATTTCTATTTTGAATTATTTTGAGGAAACCTCATACTGCTTTCTACAGTGGCTGTACCAATTTACGTTCTTACCAACAGTATACAAGGGTTGCCTTTTCTTCACATCCTCACCAACACTTGTTATTTATTACCTTTTTGATTATAGCCAGTATAACAGGTGTGAAGTGATTATCTCATTGTGGCTTTGATTTGCATTTCCCTGATGATTAACAATGTGGAGCACCTTTTCATATACCTGTTAGCCATCTGTATGTCTTCTTCAGCAAAATGTCTATTCAGATGCCCATTTTTAAATAGGATCCTCTGGGGGGTTTTGCTTTAAGTTGTATGAATTCTTATACTTTTTGGATATTAAGCCTTATCAGATATATAGTTTGCAAATATTTTCTCCTATTTGGTAGGTTGCCTCTTCATTTTGTTGATGGTTTTGATATGGGCCAAACAGAGTAGCCATCCTCTCACTTCACTAAAGACTCCTTTTCCTTGTTCTTTAGCTCTCAGTTTCACCTTTTTCCTAATCTAAAGTTTTAATCGCTCTCCTTATCAATTCTCTCTGGCTCCTCACCCCAAGCAACAGACTGTCCCATGGATAATTACTTCAAAACTTGTAACTCATGTCTCCAGCTTGCTGATTACAATCACCTACAGGCAAGCACCCCTTCCAGGCCTTTCTAGACCGAGAGAGAGGATAACACCTGAGTGACCAGCTGGGCCAGAAGTCAGAAGGCCGCAGGCCCAGCGGACTCTCCATCCTAAAACCATCTAGTGGCAAGGGGCTTTAAAATCAATTTCTTAGATCAATGCCTTTAAAACTACTAACTAAATTAATTTCTCTCCATCAGAATACAAGTGGTACCCCAATAAGACTACCAGCCCACCTCAACCAAAGATGTCAACATGTCAGATCTCGAGACCCCTTCCCCTTTTAGATCAGATAGGGTGAGAGCTCCGTGGATCCCCAATAGGTAGGGATCATCTTCAGCAGGAAGCAGATGTGTAAGATGAGACCTCCAACCCCTCAACTTCCCATGAAGATTCATGGGGATCACGTCTCTCAAGGAAATGTGAGGAAGGCAGGTAGAATCTTGGGACCCCTCCCATGAGACTTGCCCTGCTGGATAGTCACCACCTTAGTACCACCCTATCATTAGTAGTCCCCACCCCAAGTTGAATAACCACAGGAAAATTCCAGGGGAAAAGTTAGCTAATTCAAGGAAGTTAGAGGGCACAAAATAGCCCACCAGTTTGAGCCAGTTCCTAACACCTGCGCAGTGAGAGTTACAATGACCTTCATTTCACCTGAGCTTCAATATACCTCATTGTAATATCATACATATGCCCGGAAGTTCATTAATATCATTATAACAGAGCTGAACTCTGGGAAAGGGCATGCGCAGTCAGAAGGCATTATGTAATAGGCCCCTTGTCAATCAAGAGACCCCCCCACACCCAGAGGTGTCTCCCCTGAAGACATGGAAGAAAATAAAAGTACCAAAGCCTCGTTGATCGGGGCTCTTGAGCCACCCTCCTTGCTCGAGCCCACTCCTACCTCTTTGGAGTGTACTTTCCCCTCAATAAACTATCTCTTTACTTCACCTCTATATTTTTGTGTGTGTCTCGTTCAATTCTTTGCTCGAGATACCAAGAACCTGGACATCGTGTCGACAAGGACACCCCATTTTTCCAGTAACAGTTTCCTTTGCTGTGCAGAAGCTTTTTAGTTTGATGTATTCTCACTTTATTTTTATGTTTTTGTTGTTGTTACTCTTGCTGCCTTTGCGCTTGCTGTTCCTTTTGGGAAAGGTGTTCATCTTTCACCCTAATTTATTTTCTTCATAGCATTTAATTATGCTATGACATGTTCTTGTGTATTTTTTTACTATGTGATTCTTCACACTAAAATGTAAGCCCCATGAAAGCAAGGCTATATGTCTAATACACCGCTATTTCCCCAATACCTCATATATTGTAGGCATCCAATATAGTTGTTAAATAAATGAAATAAAAATGTTGATTGGGTGCCCACTTGCACCAATCTTAGGTGCTGAGGATCAAGAAGTAATTAAGACAGATATAATCCTGGGACCCAAAAAGCATAAATTTAATGGTGGGGGAAACAGATAAAAAACATTATTAAAAATTAATAGCTATTGGGAGTTCCCTGGTGGTGTAGTGGCTTCAGGCTTCAGTGCTGACGCTGTCAGCGCTGTGGCCTGGGTTCGATTCCCAGCCAGGAAACTACCCACATACCAAAAAAATAAAAATAAAATTAATAGCTATTTAAAATGAGAAGTACTATGAAGAAAAAGGAGATGGACTTTCAGTAGAAATAAATTGTAGATTGTTTAGTCAAGCGAGGTCTCCCTGATGGGTGACATTTAAGTTGAAATGTAAAGAAAGAGAAAGACCTAGTTACACTAACATTGGATTGGAAAAGAGTCACAAACAGGGACAAGAACATGCCCAGAGTCCTCTATGATTTTCTTCATTTGCTCCTGACATTTTCCTCAGCTGGGATGCTCATTTCCAACAAAGATTTATAAATGTTTAAAGCTAGAAGAGCTTCTAGAGGCCATGTAGCCTGCCCTCTCATTTTACAGAAAAAATTACAAGTACATTCTCTTTGCTAGGGATTTTCCAAGTCTTTAAACTAAGATTGAAAGACGTTAGGTGCCCTGTGGGAGGTCAGCAAGCTGACAGGGCCAGCAGGGCTAAGTTTAGAATCCAGTCTTTGAGACTTCCCAGCCAGTGGCTTCTCCATCAGTCACCTAAATTCAACATGATAATAGCAGTATGTTCTACTGAGAAATTACTATACGTTGGGCATTATTTTAAGTACTTCATATGTATTAATTCCATTTAATCCTCACAACAGCCAATGCAGGACGTATTATTAATGCCCCATTACAAATGATAAAATTTAGAAACAGTAAGACTAAGCAGCACGCCCAAGATTGCATAGCTAGTGATAGAATCAGCCACCCAGACTCTAGAGCACACTCTAAATTTCCATGTATCTGACTCTCATTTCGCAAGGGTTGTTCCTGCTAATATTAATGTAGCATCTTACACAATTTAGAAATCATTCGTAAACTATTTAACTTAGCATTTCTGATGAAAACAAGGTCTATGGGCAGAGCAATCTTCTACCAAAAATAAACCGATCTTAAAGCAAATTTTAGGTATTTTGCTTCATCTAATTTTTTCACTAACTCCACAAACTAAGCCAACACACACATAGTTCCTTGACAGAACAATGTGGTCTGGGAACCTTCCCTTATCTGAAACTCACACAGTACATGCTTACGAAACCTGGAACCACTCTCTGCTTTGTTGAATTGAGGTCAGACTGACCCCTGAGGTTATCAAAACATGGATTTAAAAATCATTGAGAATAACCTTTTGTTTAGCAACTCCAAGTAATTTAATCCAACAGGCCTGAACCATCTGCTTCTTTCCCTGCAACATGGTTTGAATTTTAATAGCTATCCAGGGTTTTGGGGGTTTTTCTTCAAGTGAGAAAATGAGTCATCAACACTATAAAATCTGAAGGTGATTTTGTAACTCTTTGCAAGTCCATATGCTTTTATAAACAAACAGTTATAGTTGTTTACAATGAAAGACAGCCCTAAGACATTACTATATTATTAAACTAATCAAGCAATTTTATATTTTAAGACAACTACATTACTTAACTATATTTAGACTTTGCAAATTCATCAACATAAGGCTTTTCTCTGTATTGCTTGCCAAACTACATATACAAAAAAAAGAAGAAAAAAACTTGCATTTTCATGGCAAATGGTATTTGCCAATCCTCCCACTCACTCTGTATTTGACTGATAGTGTATGAGCCCGACCATCTGCTAACTAAGCAGCCTTTCCTAATGAGGAAATGATACCAAGGAAAATGGTTGTAAAACAGAACCTGACTTGTTTTCCTGAGTTGATGTAACTGAACCTAAAAAAAGCAAGCTTGCAGTTTCAATGTGTTTTCCAAGTAAGTTCAAATTGCATCCAATTCCAGATTGCTGTTTTTAATTATTCCTTCAAAACATTAGACAGCCCAAATGTGCAAACCTCAATTTCTTTTAAAAACTAAAACTTCCAAAAACTTTAAAGTTAGATCCAACTCATATTACATTTTATGTTTTTACACCTTTGTTTCTCAAGTCTGTGAAATTAGTTGGCCTGAGAAGTCACCAAATTAAATGCAATTATTAAACTATGATTTTAAAAATTAACTTTGCAAATCTATTGCATAAATAAGCTTAACACACCCAACTGTTCAAGACATGAGTGTTAGAATCATTTATTTTCAGTTTTACACCATATAAATTCACTCTTTTATTATCTGTGCATTTTTAATGAACATGCTTGACAATTTATTTGATTGGGAAAAATTTTGAGAATATCTTTAAAAATAATGTGTGCTTTAGTGTCATATCAAGATTTAGTCATTTTAAAAAGAAACAAAGTTACTTATCTTTTTAAGGGTAGTACTAAGCAGACGTATAATGGTTTTTATTGCTTTTATATATATTTACATATATATAAATATAAAAATATATATATATCTTCAGAATTTTCCAAGAAGAATAAACAGAATGATATAGAGGCTATAATTTTAGCCAAAAATTAAGAGAAATAAGGTTCTGGTTTAAGTTTTATAGTTGTCTGACTTTGGAGATGCCATTTCATTTCTCAGATCCTCAGCTGTCCCTCCTGAAAAAGGCAAAAACTTAGTACAAAAATCTTGACATTCTTTTCTTAATCATGGTTTGAGCACTCTGGAAGACATTATATAATCTGATCCCCAAAGGGCTCTACATTGTTCTACATGGAGGAGGGAGGGGAAAACTGGGCTGGAAGAAAGGCCTGGAAGCCTGATCCTGTCCCATGACATCATTACCAGATAATAATATTTAAAATACAAAACTGGCAATGATTTCCACTGTCCTAAGCAGCATCCCCAGTAATTCTACATGTTCCTGATATTCTGAAATGGGATTTTCCAAAAGGAATCTAAAACTTCAAGTAATCCAACCTAAATTCTTCTCTGTAACTTAAAATTTCAGTTAGGAAGATGAGAGTGGGAAAGTTTTAAAGATCAAGAGCAAGAGGGCTGAAATTGCTGAAGGTATTATTGCTAATAAGTGGCTGATGCAGAATATGAACCTAGTTCTCCAGAGCAACTGAGCCTGGACTTTTAATCACTATATTATCAAATCAAAAGACTTCTTATGAGAAAACATGCAAGTTCATAGCTTGTCATAACTGTTAAAGTTTTCATGTACAAGTATCTGTTAGGTGTTGGATCACATTATGAGATGGTTTGCTGACTCTGGGTGTTGTGGTTCTTTATTAGTTAATAATTTTGGTCTCTCTGAATAGAGAGACAGAAGATCATTAAACCGAAGTTCCGTTATGTACTTACTTCTTCAAGACTTTCTTGCTTTTTATCTGCTGTGTTCTACTTTTTTTTTTTTTTTTCTTCATTACAACCAACATCTTTTCTGGCAGGAGGAATGTCCTTTGAAATACTAACTGATGACCGGCAGTTCCAATCCACATGCAACAATGCTGACTGGCTGATTAACTCACCCAACCCCCACTCAAAGTCCTCCCCTGCCTAGCAATCTTGTAGTTAGACAAGGTCTAGTGATAAGCTCTAGCATAAAACATACCAATGGAAGTCTTGACTGTGGGGTCTTAGGGAAACATTGGGTTTCCTAATAAACAAGGATAAACAACCTTTTTGCCTTCTGACACTGGGATTTTCCCTTTTTTTCTGACCTGGTAACTGAAAATGAGGCTGAAAGGAGAGAGCCATATTGCAACCATGAGACAATAAGCAAGAAGGTGCTAAGGACCGTGGAGTGAAAAGAAAGAATAATTTCGTTTTTATTGGCTTTGTGGAAGAACCAGCCCTGCATTGTCTTCCTCTGGATTTTGTATTATAGGAAACAAATAGGATCTTATTTCTTTAAGTCCCACCATAAATTATATTTCTTTACATTGGTAGGTGAAGGCAGTACTAACTGATACCTTATAGAATTACTAGACCCAAATGTTGTGCTTCAAATAATACTTTGGAGCACATTGAAGAGTTTGCAGCGAAATAGTCAGCTTCTGAGTCTATGGACTTAAATGTATTTATGCTTTCCTTAAATCATCTAATATAGAAGCCCATAAAAAGATAGTGTGTTCTTGAAAAAATGTAAAGCCTTTAGATCTTCAAAAACTTCATCCCTTTTCTCTTCTGTTTCAGCACTAGGGTATTTTTATAGTTATTGAAAGCTTAACTTTTATGCCTACTCATCAATAATTGCTTAGAGATTTGATTTTCCAAACAAAGAAATGGCCTGGGGAAAACATCGATGCTTTTATTATAGAGCTGCATCTTTTTCTTAACCTTGAATAGAGGCAGCATTGAGTGATTTTTTTAATGATATATTCATTCACTTTATACATATTTTTGTATGCTTAAAAATCAGGGAATATGAATAAGACATAATCCTAGAAATCCAAGAATGATTCAGATTGGGTGGACCATTGAGTGCTTTGGTTAAGAGGCAACAAAAATTAAGTTGAAAAACTGTCTTATTTGAAGTTAATTATGCAGCTTTCTGTCAACTATACTTCATTGATGCAAAACTAATATTTTTAAGAGTCTGAAAGTAAGAATGCATTGTTATCTGTGGCAAAAATTAAAGAAAAGCATCTGATACAAATATTGTACATTATATAGCAAAATCTTTTGAGACTAGAAAAGGAAGCAAAGATGGGTATGGATGGTACATTTTAAAAGATGGTTGGTAAATCAGGAAAGCCATATAGAGGAAAGGGGTCAGGAAGTAAGTTGAAGGAATTCCTACCTGATGGTATTTATTTTCTCAGAGAAGGAGAATGAAAATGAAGGTGAAAGGCAATGACATGGGGAATTTAGCATGAGGAAAAAAAAAAAGTTTTATTAGTCTACTCCAGCTGCCATAACAAAACACCATAGAGTAAGTGACTTAACCAACTTGGTTGGAAGTCCAAGATCAAGGTTCTGGCCAATTTGGTTCTATGTGAGAGCTCTATTCCTGACTTTCAGGTGGCTGTCTTCTTATTGTGTCCTTTTGTGGCAGAAAGACAGCAAGTGCTCATGCTTCTTCCTGTTTGTATATTGGCACCACCCTCTTGGATTTGAACCTCATCTTTATGACCTCATTTAACCTTTATCACCTCTTCACAGAACCAGCTTTAGATATAGTTACATTGGGAATTAGGTCTTCAACATAGAAATTTGGGGGTGGGAACAAACATTCAGTCCATAATAAGAGTTCAAACAGTCTCTATAATAAAAGAAATGGAAGGAAGAAACCCAAAGAAGGATAGACAGGCACAGTTTGGGCCACTGAGGTTGAATACCATGCAGGTTCAGGAAATCATCAACAGTCTTCCACTTTCATCCACGATGAAGTAGTACCAGATGATCCTTCCCACCGTAAACAACTAGTGAAGTGAACAAAATATATCAAACAACTGCTTTTAGATGTTGGACAACAGGCATCACAGTATTATGATCACTGAAAGACGGGAAATAAGATGAGCCTTATGATAACCCAGACTTTTTGCCTAGAGGCATTATTTATTAGCTGCTTGAGAAAGAAAAAGTGCCTGGCTGTCTCACTAAGCCAAGGAGATAGATAATGGAGTTCAAGGCTTTTAAGGTTGCTGAAATTTATGGGCTGAGTACTGGAAAAGTGGCAATTACACAAAAAAGAGCTTGAGAAATCTGCATAGGGAAACCTTGTGTCTTTGACTATATATTCTAACCTACATGTGTTTGCTGACATTTATGAAGCTGACCAAAAAATAACTACCAAGGACAAAACATCTGTAAGCAGAGCAACTCTACTGGAATTCATACAGGATTGTGAAATGCACAAGTTGAAACAAATCAGAGTGGAGACATCATTGACAACTTGGGATATTCAATAAAGACCCACAAAGATCACATGATAGAAAAAGGATAAACTAGTCTTAAAGTAAAAGTTAACTCTAGACTTTCCTAAACAAAGCTTAAATATGAGAAAAGATTAAGCTTATCTTCAAGTAAATTAACTAACTAGTAAAACAAAATTCACCACGCCTTAAAGAATGATGACAACATCTAGGCATTCAACAAGTAACTTACAAAATATCCCGCATGTGATAAAAAATTTACTTTATCTGTTAAAAAAAAAAAGGAAAATCTAACACATAACCAAGAGAAAAATAAAAAATATATAGAAAGTCCCAGCACAGGAATCAAACAAACAAACAAATGAAAGGCATCCAAATTGGAAAGGAAGAAGTAGAACTGTCATTATTTGCAAATGACATACAATATATTAGTAGCAAAATACAAAATTACTATTCAGAAATAGGGTGCATTTTTATACACCAATAACAAATTGTCAGAAAGAGAAATTAAGAAAACAATCACATTTACAATTGCATAAAAAAAAATACTTAGTAATAAATTTAACCAAAGCAGAGAAACACCTATACTCAGAAAAATTTAAAACATTGAAGAAAGAAATTGAAGCAAGATACAAATAAATGGAAACATATACCATGATAATGGATAGGAAGATGTAATATACTTGAAATGTTCACACTACACAAAGCAATCTATTGATTCAGTGTACCCTATCAAAATACCAGTGGAACTTTTTACAGAACTAGAACAAATAATCATAAAATTTATATGGAACCATAAAAGACACCAAGTAGCCATAGCAATCCTGAGATTGAAGAACAAAGCTGGAGGTATCACACTACCTGAAGTCAAATTATATTACAAGGCCATAGTAATCAAAACAGCATGGTATTGGCATAAACACAGGCACACAGAGCAAAGGAACCTATGTCTAATAAGGGATTAATATCCAAAATATATAAACAACTCATACAACTCAATAGCAAACTGCCCCTCCAACAATCCAATTAAAAAATAGTCAGGGAACCTGAACAGACATTTTACTAAAGAAGGCATACAGATGGCTAACAGGTACATGAAAAGGTGCTTCACATAGCTAATCATCAGGGAAATGCAAATTAAAACCACAGGGAAATACCACCTCAGTCCTCACAGAATAGCTACCATCAATAAATCAACAAACAACAAGTGTTGGTGAGGATGTGGAAAAAAGGGAAGCACTTGTGTGCTATTGGTGGGATAGTAAGTTGGTGCATCAACTATGGAAAACAGTATGGAGGTTCCTTAATAAGTAAAAAATGGAACTACCACATGACCCAGTAATTCCAATTCTGGATATCTATCCAAAGAAAATGAAAACACTAATTTGAAAAGACACATGTGTCCCGATTTTTATTGCAACAGTACTTACAATAGCCAAGCTGTGTAAGCAAACTGAGTGTCCATCAATAGATGAACGGAAAAAGAAGTGGTATATACACAATGGAATATTATTCAGCCATAAAAAATATTGCCACTTGTAACAACATGGATGGACCTAGAGGTTATTATGCTAAGTCAAATAAGTCAAACAGAGAAAGACAAATAATATATGAATTCACTTATATGTGAAATATAAGAAACAAAATAAATAAACAAACAAAACAGAAACAAACTCACTGAGAATATTTTGATGACTGCCAGATGGGAGGGGTGTTGAGAGAATGGGTGTAAAGGGGAAAAGGATCAAGATGTACAAATTGCCAGTTATAAAAACAGTCATGGGGACGTAAAATACAGCCTAGGAAATATAGTCAATAATATTGTAATAACTATGTATAGAGTCAGAGGGGTACTAGATTTATCAGGGTGATCATTTCATAAGTTATATAAATGTCTAATCACTTTGTTGTAACCTGAAACTAATATTGTATGTCAACTGTAATTAAAAAATAAAAAAGTAAACACACAGAGATATTATAGGGATAATAGAACTAGTAGACGAACACTTTAAAACAGCTAATATAAAAACATTCAAAGATTTAAAAGAAAAATAAACTTCATAAGGAAAAAAAGTGGAAATCCTTTAAATGAACAGAATAATTCCCTGAACAGTTAAGTTAGAGAGCAGGCAGGGTGAGAGGGCATCATCCATCCATGTGGAAGGATAACCTAGTATACAATGTTGGAGCCTGAGAGGGATGAGGAGGGTAAACCAAAGAAAATCCCTGTGTAAGATACCAGAGGCCAAGTGGGATGTGGAAAGGACTATGGGGGGTTGGGGAGGATAACATAGGACAAAGAGCCTACACAGTGTAAGGAGGGCATCCCCAAAGAGGGGCAGCCTATGCATGGGTGTCAGAGCCTGTGTGGGGTTGGAGTGCACCTGTGTAGGAATGCACTCAGTTTAGGCTGTTCTATCCCAAGCAAAGTTAGAAGGCAAATACATAGGGAGAAAGGCAACTGGCATAGGATGTCAGAGCCCATGCTATGTGAGGAAGACCACTACATAACTGGGTGACCTGATAAGGGATGTCAAAGGCTATGTAGGATGAAGAAGGTATCCACAAAGGGAGGAGATAGGGGCAGCAGTGCATGTGACTGGTTACACATAGAGGGAGTAAGCAAATAAGTAAATATATTAAGAATAATGGTATCTGGAATTCTCTCACGCTTGATCAAGGACACTGCAAATATAGAAAGGAGGTAAACTAGAAATGAGCCATGTGGTGCAAATTTGGAACTGAAAGTATCCATGTGCAACTTAGATTTTCAGTATGTAGAGGTATGTAGATAGGGAAATAAATGTGTGTATGTGGTTATTACTTATAGTCTCTAGATGTATCCACTGAGAAAGCATTAGAGAAGTGCCACTCTAATGGCAATGAACATGGGTAGTGCTCAAATTTGGTTTCCCTGTATAATTTTCCTTAAAAAGGACTCAGGGAATCTTGAAGAAATAACTTACCCAGAGTGGGGCAAGGAAAGTACAAAATGAGTCTGGGACATCATGCTGTGCTACAAAGTAAAAAAAGTGCTCTAAGGATGATAGTTGCATGTCCAAAGGACATGGAAGGCAACCTGAAAAGACTCCTACTGTCCAAATCTGGAAAAATTTGAACACCAAAATAAAGTGATAATAATGGATTATAACCTATTAAATAAAAAAAGAAAGCTATAAATCCATGCTGATATAAATAAACTGAGAGTTTGATGAGGAATGGGAATATTTATATAATTTTAAAGTAACTACCCACAAAATGCAATTGGTAGAAATTGAATAATGGAGAAGCCTGGCTGACACTATGTTAATCACATGATCAAAGTGAATATCACCAATCATAGGCAAATTCAATTCTGGTGCCACTGACACAATGCAGTGAGTGAGATCACAGCATGATGTCTATGGTATTTCTTACAAAAATGTATAACCTGAACACATTGAAAAAACATAAAACAAGCTTAAATTGAGAGATATTCTACAATAAAACTGGCCTACTTTTCATGTCAAGGTTATGAAAATTAAACAAAGACTGAGGAACAGTTATAGACTGAAGGAGACCAAGAAGACATGACAATCATTATGAGTGATTTTGAACTGGATCCTTTTGCATTATTGGGTCATTACTAGGACAAGTGGAGAAACCTTTTGAATTGGATCTGAGAGTTTTGATGGCTGACTGTAAGGGAATGCCCTTGTTTATAGGAAATATACTAATAATATTTAGGGGTGGTGGGTATCATGTCAGTAACTTACTTTCAACTTCTTCAGGAAAAGCAGTAATTTGTACTGTACTTTCAATTTTCATGTAAGTTTGAGATTGTTAAAAATAAAAAATTCTGGATAAAATATAACTGACTAAAGCAAAAATAGATTATATTACAGGATTTATAAATATGTAGAAATAAATGCATGGGAATAATAGCACAAGGGACAAAAGAGGGGAAAATGAAAGCATACTCCTATTAGGTTCTTATTTATATATGTGAAGTGACAGAAAACTATTAGAAGGCACAATCTGTGATAAGCTGAAAATGAATATTATAAACCCTAGAGCAGCCACTGATAAAATAAACAAAGAAACATTGGCAGTCAAAGGCATAGGAGTTCAAAGAAAGACAAAAAACAACAACAATAATAACACACAGCTACATAATTGTAGGAAGGAGTGTAATATGGCTTAGAAAAATAGCTAAGAATGTCATACTAATATGGCACAAAAAGAAAATTAGGGCAAGAACGATAGACTTTATTAAATAAAACTTTATAATTTCTCTCATCAAAGAACTCCATGGGCAAAATTAAAAGTAAACATCAAGTATATATTCTAGGTAAAGTGGTCTTATTACCAATATACAAAGAGCTATTACAAACTAGTCAGAAAATTATAGGAATTCATATTTTAAAAAGAGTAAAATATGAGCAGGCAATTTATAAAGAGGAAAGAATGAGCAAAAATTTCCATATCCTGACTTGACACTATAAAGTGCAAGATTAGCTATAGATACAGATCTGGTCCCCCAAAATAGCTTGAGCTCAATTCTGTACATTTACACAGGTGGATTTAATATATGGTATTTTATAATATATAGCTGTTATTGACCAGAATAAGGTGATATTTTATGACTCTTCCACCATTTATTAGGCAGTCCCAAACAGTAGAAATTCATATCTATCAAAAAAGGACAGGGAGTTCCCTGATGGTGTAGTGGCTTAAGGCTTCGGCGCTGGCGCTGTCAGCGCTGCGGCCTGGGTTCAATTCCCAGTCAGGGAGCTACCCACATACCAAAAAGCTAAAAAAAAAAAAAAGGGACAGAATACAACCAGTAGTTGGAATTATGGCTTATTTTTCACAGATCAATTCAGTAAGTTGTAAGATACAGATAGATTATTCTTGTTTTTATGAATTCACAATCGAAGGAAGAAAGACGATATGCATAAATATTTTAACTAACTGAAAGTTGCAATAAGAGAACCACACTCACATTCCAGAGAGGAGGCAAACCATTATGATTAAAGGATTAAGAATTAGAGATTAAAAGGTAAGCATTGGGTATCTAAAATCTGTTGCACTTTAAATGACAACAGATGCTTAAAGGAAGAAGGAAGGAAAAACATTCCTTTCATTCTTATTTCCTACAGCTTTAATTTCTCCATTTTTATTTATATTTATCTTATAGCCATCCAAATGGATAACCTCCAAAAAAAACAAATAGAGATAGCCCACAACTAGCTGTAAAAAATACATCTCTTCAAAATATGACTTCCACCATTGATATAAGATTTATAAAACCACTCTTTAAACAAACATTGTGAAAAGTAACCAGTTAAGACATATATTAATAAATTCATACGAACCTGCAATACTGCTCTTTCCGGTAACAATGAAATGTCACATTCATGTTTCTCACCTACAAAAGAGACTCCAGACAGACTATGTTCAGGAGAAATGGATTGTTCTTGAACAGCAGATTTTTTTGATTTTACCGTGTTTCTCCATTTCTTCAATTGAAGTTCATGTTTTAACAACTGCCATGAAAATAATTCACAATTTCCATAGAATTTTTGTAAGGGTTAAATGAATGACATATATTTAAACACAATACTTGATACAATGATAGCACCAATTAAACATTACTTATTATTATCATGATCATTACATAAATTATCATTGTCCGGAGGATGTTTAATATTATCTGAACCACCAAAGCATTCCAGACCATTTCCATTAGCTGTCATACAACATTGGTACAGGCAGCCACCTTGAAGATGTGGTCCAGCCTCTTCTTTTATACATGAGGAAGCTGAAGCCCACAGAGTCAAGGGTCTGGTAATGACAGAACTGGTATTTATGGGCATGGAAGGGAGGTACGTAGCATGGAAATAAAAAAAGTCAGAAGGACAGAATCTGGGGATTTGCCTGATTTATCATTACAGGAAGTCCCCATGTTAACTTTTTATACATTCCTGAAAACTGCATAATCAAGGAAAAAGCCCTGAGAATAAACAAATTTTGTTTCATTCATTTACACATACACACACACACACACACACACACACACACACACTTTTGTTTTAATACATATACATATTAGAGCCTAAGGAAGAGCATACATAGAAAAATAGCACACAAAAGTGTTCCCTGCTTCTCCTTCTAGCACACACCTGCCATTCTCACTCTACCTTTTTGAATGCAGGACGAATGCAAGGTCAAGAAATCACACAGATAGAAGAAAACATTTTCTCTAAACATCAATTAACTATGTAATGCACATTCATATTAAAGATACTATTATTATTTTACATATAATATACATTATTATATATTAAAATATATCAACAACTACATGCAGAATATTTTGCTTGGTGTATGGGGATGGTTAAAAGAACAATACGGTCTGCTCTCAGGGATGTTCAGTTTAAAGGGGGTGTAAAAGGGGCAGATTGGTATGTACAGTTACCTATTTCACCATTAGACAATTGATGATCAGACATGGGGGGCTAGAGTCAAAGTTCTAGCTTAGTAAACAAATGTGGAAAACATGGAATGACCAGACTTACAAGCAGTGGTCAAGAAATTCACAGAATGAAGGGGAAGGAGGGTAAAAAAAACCACTATTATTTTTCCTTTCCAATACATTCACCGTTACCCCTAATAACACTTTTCAGGTCTTTTCAATAAGTTTATTTATACCCCTGGGGAAAAAATGTTTTGTTTTTGCCCTCAAATTGCAGTTTTAGCCTCTTCATTGTCTGTAAATTTCTTTGCTCAAAGCTGTTTTTTCATATTTGGAAACAAATAATAATCGCATAGAGCCAGTTCTGGACTGTAGGGAGGGTGGTTTAACATTTGGAAGCCACAGGGGTGAAGAGAAGCCATTGCAACATTGTTCTTGTGCATCGGCACATTGTCATGCTAAAGCAGCACCCCTGTGTCCACTTTCCTCTTCTTTCCTCCTTCACAGATTCATTTAACTGTGTCAGCAGATTGGAATTGTACTCTCCAGTTACTTTGACACCCTTATCCTTCTAATCAATCAGCAAAATACCCTCCAGTAGCCATTTTTCCAGCCAATTGTGACACCTTGAACTACTTAGGGGATGGTGTGCCCTTTTCATGCCACTGCATGGACTCCTGCTTTGACTCAGGCTTATAATGGTGAACCCAAGTTTCATTTCCAATGACAACATGGTTTAAAACTCCATCATTGTTGTCTCTGCAGAGGTCCGAAAGCTGTCGTGAACACTTGAAGCACTGTTGTTTTTGAAGTGGCGTGAGCATTCTTGATATCCATCTTGCACTGACTTTTGACATCCTTAGATGCTGATGGAGAATATTCAAAATGGTTGTAAGTGATCCTCCAACCATTTCTGCAAGCTACTTTTTATTCAATCTGGCATCTTCCACTACAAGTTTTCAACTTTTTTTGACAATGTTTGAGGAAGTGGCCCCAAAAGGGCATGCCAGGTGGAGGTTATCTTCAATTGACTCTGTGCTTTGCTTAAAAAGGTTATGCCACTTGTAAACCATGGATTTTCCCAGGGCAACAGTCCCTGTCAACCGCTAACCTTTCTTCCAAAAATGGTTTGAGCTGTTTTCTCTTGTTTTGTGAAGAACTTAATGACTGCTCAAAATTCAATTTTATCCATTCTTGGGGGTTTCTTCATGTTTGACATGCTTCTTTGGTGATAGCTGAAAGAACGTGGGCTCAAGTATGCTGAAATTTGGCACATATATTAATAATAAGTCACACAATCAAACTATGTGCACTAATACTCCCACGTCTTTGATATCCCCCCATTCCATGAATTTCTTGACCACCCCTCATAAAATAGTGACACCCAAAGTATAACTGTTTAACTAGCACAATTGAAAATGTAGTCCACAAAATACAAAAGGTAGAGGACATCCTGCATAAATACCAGTTCAATATTAGTAGATGATAAACTTCTAGGGAGCAAGAACTATGCTTGAGTCATTTCAGTATCCACTACAGACTCTAGCACTGTTTCAAGCATTATCTGAGTAATAAATGTCTTAATACTCTCTTATACCTGTGTAGTATCATCAGCCTCAACATCTGAACCAATTTGAAATGGGAGGCATCCATACTGCCCGCCACAGGGCAACCACAAAATAAATTTCTTTTTATTTTTCTCTTTCTTATTTAATCCAACTTTGTATTTCAAAGAATACCAGTAAAATATTACCTACTAAATAATGTAACTATAATAATTTCCAGAAGGTTTCCATGTCTAATCCCAGTAGTAACTGTGAATATTCTAAAACATTAAATAATAATATACTAATAGCTTAAGCAAACTAGAGATATTTTTAAGTTTGGAGGAGTTTGCTTGGGTCCTCCTTTTTAATTCCTCTAATTCCTAGTTGGATATCCCAGTTAAGAATGATCCTTTAAGTTTATCAATTTAGTAATTTTATAAATAATTTAATATTAAGATAATTTATTAAATTAAATGTTGAAAAAGAATAAATAGCAATTTAATCTTATCTAAAAAATCAATTTATTCCATCTTTATAATTTATTTCTCTATTATAATCATATCAAATAGTTCCTCTTCCATTTTAGACATGTATATATACTTGCTTAAACAAAATTCATAGTGTCTTTATCAATAAATTTAGACAAAATGTTAAAAGACTTTTCCTTGGTGTTCACAGTTGAAATGAAACAAAATATATTAGGAAATGTTTTGGGTAGTGAAAGTGAAATTTAAATTAATAACTTAAAAAAACAAGGACCCCATCAAAAGTGCATAATATTTAGGATTTTAGTATTTTCTACAAATAGAATTATCTGAGTCAACATCAATATAACAGCAAATTTTAGTTTCTAAAAAAATTAAGTTTCCAATATACCATACCAGCTCAGCTTCTCTTTTTTTATACTTATATCTTGCTTTGTCCCTCCATTTAGTTAGGATTGTTACTAGCTTGGTATAGCGGAATATCTGTTGTAACCGCAATAGTGTATCTGTAGGAAATTTATTAATTAAGTTAGTACATAGTTAAAGTTATTTTTTAAAAAAAGGGTTTAATATTTTATCATATTTATAATATGAACCAATGTTGCATCTGATAGTTTTTGTTTTATTTTAATTACATCTGAAATTACTTACTTTGTGGAGAGTACTCCTGAGACTATTAACCTATAAACATCACTTTTGTCCTTAAAAATTAAGAATTAATAGATGTAACAAAATGTCAAGATACAGCATTTTTCTTTCCTTTAACAAATCTGTTTTTTATAAAACCAGAACTTCCAAACTCAATCATATAAATACAATAATGAGGGAGCATTCTGACTTGGTTAGATGTCCTATGATTAAATAGATTGCACCATATAGTTTTCTAACCAGGGGTTCCAAGCCAGGGGCCCAGACAGGAATGAGGATGACTAAGGCAGGCCTGGGGAAACCACTAATAGAGGGCAGTGGTTTCTTACCTGCAGCCAATTAGTTCCTCTCAGAAATAGAGGCTTGGAGGACGCAACAAAATGGCGGCATGAGAGGGACCTCCAGAAAACTCCTCTGGAGATTACAACTAATAAAACACCTGTACCTCAACCAAGGACCCTCTACACATCGCACAATCACAGCTAAGAAACCCACTTCTGGCATTAAGATACTAGAAAGCAGGCACAGGGTTAAAAAAAAAAAAAAAAAAGGAAATAAAGGGAAGAGCAGGGACTCGGCCATGTGGGTCCCCACTTGGAGCTCTACTGCTGGGGGAGGGAGGAAGAAGGAGGTGGGAGAGCACTCCAGACCTCACTTAGTTAGCAGGACACAGGAAAGGGGGCCCACAGGCGGGGCATGAGATACCACAACCACCTCACTTTGGCCCCAGGAGGTGCAGATCAGTCCACAAACCACAGCAGCCAGACTTCACTCCAGTTTCCAGAGGAGGGGGAGCGGCTGGGCTGTGAGGAGCCAACGCACGAATGCTCCAGCCAAGAAGGGGAAGGAGGGGGATTGGTGAGTGTTTCTCAGCCCACAACCAGGACAGTTTGAAAGACCAACAAACAGGACTGAACCCAAGGCACAGGGCAGCATCAATTCATGGGGCAAACCAACAACAGAAAAGTGCAATCATGCCCAAACTCCCTGCATGACCCCCAGAGCTACAGGAAAGAAACAAAGCTCAAACACCCCTCCCCCACAGACCCCTGCCCACCCAGTATCAGAAGCGAACACCAACGAAATTACAGCTGGGAGGGTCCAGAGAGGTTGCAAAAAATGAGAAACCAGAGAATTAAAGAGATGAGGATAGATGACTCATCAGAAACCGAGCCCAAAGCAACAATTATAAAAATGCTTAAGGAACTGAATGATAACTTCAACAGAGACAGCAAGCATCGAAGAAGACGTACAAACCATTATAAAGGACCAGAGAGAGATAATGACTACATTAACTGAAAAGTCACCAAACTAGATAGAAGTGCAAAGTAGTGATTAGCAGGACAATCTAGAAGAAAACACCCATTTAGAACAGATAGATATGAGAATCCAGAAAAATGAGGACGGTTTGAGATTCCTCTGGGACAATTTTAAGCAGAAGAATATCAGAATCATAGGTGTTCCTAAAGGAACAGAGGAAATGCAAGGAATCAAGAAATCATTTGAAGAAATGATGACTGAAAATTTTCCTAACCTGGTGAAGGAAATAGACATACAAGTCCAGGACACACAGAGAATCCCAAACAAGATGATCCCAAACAAGAACACACCAAGACACATCATAATTAAAATGGCAAAAGTTAAAGAAAAGGAGAATATTCTAAAAACAGCAAGAGAAATGCAGGTAGTAACTTATAACAGGACACCCATTCCATTCTCAGCTGATTTCTCACCAGAAACTTTACAGGCCAGAAGGGATTGGCAGGAAATATTCAATGTGATGAAAACCAAGGATCTACAACCAAGAATAATGTATCCAACAAGCATTCAAAACTGAAGGACAGATAAAGAGCTTCTCAGATAAGGAATAGTTAAAGAAATACATCACCACCAAACCAGCACTATAGAATGTTAGAGGGACTTTTTTAAGATGGGAGGAGGGAGGGGAGAGTGGGTAAAATAAGGGAAACAGATGGAGAAATTTAGTTTGATTGTTAACATAGAATCGAAAGCAACAAAGAAACAAATCTCACGGACACAGTCAATAATTTAGTAGTTAGTTACCTGAGGGCAAGGCGGGTGGGGGAGAAGGGCTGGCGACACAAATACATGGTGATGGAAAGAGAACTGACTCTGGGTGATGAACATATAATACAGTGCATAGAAGATGTGAGAATTGTACATCATTGATTAGTACTTTTACTACTCAATGTCACCCCAATGAATTAAAAATAAAAAAAGAAATAGAGGCTCATTCCCCTTATGTTAAAACCTTGGAGGATCCAATCTGATGGAAAAAGCAGCAGTAGTAGATCAAGAGGAAATGTTTCTCTAACCTGCAGCTACCATAAACAAATCAGTATCCGATGAGCTAGATAAAATCTAAGCAAAAGGCTGGAGCTTTCTATTCCTGCTCCTAAAATCATGTACACGCACTGTCCTCTCATTGCAACTGTGAAGGGTTTAAGTAGAAGAAAATTATTTTTCTTTAAGTTTCTTCATGTATCCATTAAAGTAAAAATATCTGTAGAGAATACAAAGTTCTCTACAAAAAAAAAAATCAATTTTGTTATCTATCTATAATATACCAGCTGTTTGTGACGTAAAAAAGCTGATAGTAGATCTCTATTTATATTTGTACTTAAGTGTATATAACAAAAAATACATATAGGATTTTATTTTAAATATGCCTGGTTTCTATTATAATTATACCCTTTGAGACAAATTTCATTCAATATTTTCAATTAGTGGCTTTATATTTCATGACAATTCTCTAGAAAAATAACAATAAATTACCTAGTATAAACTATGCTTAACAATGAAATTTTTGACTCTTTGAACACAGGAATATAAAAATTAATTGCTACTATATAAGGATTTACCTTCAATTAGTTGTTTTTGACCTTTCACACAAAAATGCCAATGACAAAATACATATTTTTGAATTCTGAAGTTGTCATATTTTATTGCTCTTTCCATTTTTTTAGCCAGAATATCATGTTCATTTGTGCGAGGTATTGTTATGTCTTTCCAAGTGCTATAGGCAAGAAATATAGAAAATTACATTTTGTTGTTATGGGAATACATTACTAAATAAGTTGAGAGGGAGAAAATATAATAGCTCCTTTGTCTCCTCAAAAACCACAACATAGAAAGAAATTGCTAAATTATGTTTATTGCTTTATTTCCAGTCAGTTCTTGAATTTCCTTGGAGCTTGCACTTCCCTTTTCTACATTTCTAAAGCCTAGAAAACTCTTAAATCCAAAAGTTTTTTCATAACCTATTTAGAAGCAAAACTACAACTGACCTCAACTAATTTTGCATCAAAATCTCTCTGGATCTGGCACATAGCTGCTTATAGTCTTTCTTCATTTCACTTAGTAAGAATATACATCACTGAAGAAATACTAATATGTTGAAATATGTTTGGTTCCAGGGTGCCACCCCAGATACCACTGAAGATGTTATATAATACACAGAATATACAGAGAGTACCTTTCTAAAATTAAAAAAAAAATCTAAATTTCAAAGCATATCTTGCTCTAAGGGTTTCAGATAAGGGAATTGTGGGCCTATATTTTCAATTTTGAAGTTTTATTTAAGAAAAAAAAAAAGACAAAGTGATGCCTTCAAGAAATAAGGAACACATTTTAACTTAGAAAAAGCCAATTAAATATAAAAGAAATAAATAATAAATAATGATGGCGACATGGTTAAATAGATAAAATCAGCGCAACTGGTGAAAGGGAGCTTTTCTTCAGATGGAGACCATCAAGAGTGTGAACACAAAGAGGAAGAAACCCATCTATAAAAATCACATTCTTACCAAAAGTGGGTCTTTACTAAATGTCCAGTATAAAAAGTACATGCTTTTATCATCAATTCCGGAGTCATCTAGAATACATAAATAAGTGAAAGAAATATCAGAAATGAATGCAGTGCACAGGCCACCTCAGAGGGTACACAGGAAAACGAGAGCATAATGGGCAGTAGGGAGGCAGGAGTAGATGGGAAGAACTACATATCATTGATATATTTTGAAATTTTATTATGTACTCCTATGACCTATTTTATGAAAGTTAAAATCACAGCTTAAAATTCTCCCATTATATTGCACTTACTTTAAAGCATTTTAAGGTTAAATACTATGGCACTATTATTATCAGCTATATTGATAGGCGTATACAGTTGTGGGTCTGCTGGTCACTGTGTCACTATTAAACGCAATGATGTTGCCTTCCCATAAGAATAAAATGAGATTTTGATTAAAAAAAACAAAACAAAAACAAGAATGCCTCAGTTACCAAGCAGAAATAGAAAACCACATAAATTAAAAATCTAAACTAAGGAACATGCTGAAAGCTATGCAAAATTATCACTTGCAACTACTCACAATAATAAATATTCATATGTGGAAATACCTGACAATTGCTGAAATTGTTCCTTGTGTTCATTCTTTAGTACTATCTTAACACATTTATTATGGGTACATGGCTACTATAAAGTGCTAATGATATATGTTTTTTCTTATGTTATTGTTACCTTCTTTACCATATAAATATCAGTACACTAAAGTATGGTCACATCTATTTGACAGAGAAGTTTGGTTCAAATCTGTAACAACTGTCCAAAATTCTGAATTCTACTATATCTAAGTTTTTCCACATTGCTATAAATGCTTTGTTAATAGATACAGCAAATACATATGAATCATTGATTTATTTTAGGCCAGTGGTTCTCAACCTTCCTAATGCCCGACCCTTTCATACAGTTCCTCATGGTGTGGTGACCCCCATAAAATTATTTTCGTTGTTACTTCATAACTGTCATTTTGCTACTGTTATGAATCGTAATATAAATATCTGATACGTGTTTTCCAATGGTCTTAGGCGACCCCTGTGAAAGGGTCGTTCGGCCCCCAAAGTAGTCGCGACCCACAGGTTGAGAACCGCTGTTTTAGGCATAAAACAAAGGCCCTTGGACTTTCTGATATTCTGCTTCATGTTTAGTAACATTTGGAAATCCTCACTTTTGATGGGGATTATAAACAACTTCTGCTTGTGGTGAAAAAGAATGTAAATCATTGAAGTCATTCTTTACTAAATTCTGACTTTTATGAGGGTAAGAAATTCAGATGAGTAAAGCGTTGAGGATATCATAGCAGGGAAGATAAAACCAAAAAAGAAATGAGGTGGTAGAAGTAAATACAAATTTCATTTACAATATGAGGGGGGATACACACACACAAAAAGGAATTCATTTATAAAAAGTTGTGTATTTATTCTTACATGTTTAAACTTCACTCGCCTTCAAAGTACTCTCCATTTGATGCAATACAGCTATTGAGACAATTTTCCACTGTTCAGTTTTTCAACTTGTTAATTTTCATGCCTTTTAGTGCTTCTTCTGTTTTTGTTTGTTTGTTTCACCTTTTCCACATTGGCAAAAAAGTTTCCCTTTGAGAACTCTTTTCATCCAGGGAAACAAACAAACAAACAAAAAGTCACTCAGGGTGAGACTGGGTGAATAGGGAGGGTGGGGCAAGGGGGTCATGCCATTTTTTTGGTCAAAAAGTGTTGAACACAACACAGTGTAACCAGGTGCGTTCTCATGCCACACGTTGATCACTCATCATGAAATGGGCAAACACATTTAAAGTCTCCAAAAAAAATTCACTGAAGCCAAATGCAGCCTCTCACAACAACGTTACCTGGTACACTGATGCAGATGGGTTCCTAGAACATTCACTTAGCTAGGGAAGCCTGTACTACAAGGGACCCACCCTCTAGAAAATAATTCCATTTTGGGGGGGTCCCCATCATACTATTCTTCAGCTCTGCTGTTGGCCCCTCAATTTTCTAAGCCTAAGCTTCTCTTTAGTAGATAGATACTACCGGAAAAGTGCTATACCAATATCTACAATTAATGTCGTAATTCATAAAAATATGAGTATATTACACAATCAAATAAATGTACTTCAAAACATTATAGTAATAATGACTTTGAAATGAAAAATTATAATTCAGACAGCAACATTTGAACTTGACTTTTCTTTCTTTAACAGTTGATCAACTGTTAAATCAGTTTAAGAGTGTTGTTTCTATTCTATTATTGAAAGGAGAAATTGAAGTCTACATTAATTCATGACCGAAAGAGTTTGTAATTACAATATTTATTTTTTGAGTTCTTTCCTTAAATTCTAACTTTAAGTTCACATATATTATTCTTCCAGTTAAAAAACAAAAACACTAACACAATTAAAATAACCACAATTTTTCCACTGTTGGCATCCTCTTGCTTTCTCCCTAGGGAAAAGTAGCTTTAAAAGAGTTATCTCTGAGGGACTGGCCTGCAGCAAGAGCTCCTGCCCAGTGATGCCTCATCTCCTACTTGGGGCTGGGCACGTGCCAGCTCTACTGCAGCTCAGCAGTGCATCTGGTCAGTTTGTCAATCGCAGGCCAGTACATTTGGTAACATGGTTTTACTTCCAGTGTTCAGTGTTTTCACCATTAACTCTCCAGCAACATGCTTTACTCATCATAGTCACTGTATGTTAATTAACTGCTTGTGATTGGAAAATAATCTCTCACCTTTTTATTTCAGTTGGCAATGTATATGTACAGGTTGATAGAATTAGACAACTGCCTAGATGCGGACCAATTCTCTGCCACCTGGCCACTACAAACAGAGGGTAAAGAATTTGGGCAACAAATTTGTGGGAACGCTGCTGGATGAAAAGCAACTTGGCATTGGACCTGAGAGCCCTGTTTCTAGGCCCTCACATACTTAACTCAAGCCAATTTCCCACAAGGGCTGCAACACACAGACACCTGCTAGTTATAACTGAAGAAAGGGAAGAGTGGAAGGTGCCTCACCATATGATTTCTGAGAACCCAATTATATTTAGGATTAGTTTTGAGTCTGGAAACTAAAGAGAAATTCTGCCATGAGAAATGGTTTCTAAAGTCAAAGAGTAGCAATGTCTAACAAATGAGTTGTAAATGAATTTTTCAACATTTAATTAGAATATGACATTCTATTTTTTCTTTTAGGCCTATGGTCCCTTCTCCCGAGGTCAATCTGAAAGAATCACCTGTGAACCATTTTTTTAAACTACCCATGCCCGCTCCTGCACCTTCCTTAAGAGTCCCCCATTCCCACCCTCTCTAGGAATTGCCACTATGTTGACTCACAATTACTGTTGAGGGTATGGCTTATCCCTCAGGTACTTGGTAACAGAAAAATGTGAAGGCCCACTGTATTAAGCTGAGTTCCAACAGGATACAATATGATTCAATGAAAATACACTCAACTTAACACACCAGTTTCAAGGAAACATTTTTATAGCTGGAAGAAGGATAAAACAAGTAAAATACAACATGATTTCTCTCCCAAAGGTTATAGATACAGCATAATTTCAACTTGGTCTTTAAAAAATACTTTATTTTTAAAAATTTCAAAGTTACAGAGAAGTAGAATGAACACTTCATACCCATAGTCTATATTTCATATTGTCAACTTGCTTCCATAAATAAAATATATAAATCATGACATTTCACCCCCAAAATCTTTTAGTATCTATCTCTAAGTACATTTTCTTTACAACTACAATTTCATTACCTACCTTAGATGATCAATAATAATTGTTTAATATCATCTAATACCCACTCCATATCCAAATTTCTGGAATTGTTTCCCCCAGATGTCTTACATAGTTAGTTTCTTCAAACTAGGATTAAAATAAGGACCACATATTTGCATAGACAACTAAGTTTACGTGAGGAATTTTCCACCTTTTATCGTCATTAACCTTCTCTGTATGCTTCAACATTAATGACTATAAGTGGCAAGGAAGTGATGGTCCCAGCCAAAACCTGATGAATTCCATTATCTGAGTGTCTATAATAGGTTTAAAAAAATTCTAGAAGTCAATTTTGATATTTTGGTTTTGAATTTGCTTCGACAAGAAAGAGTTTTCTATCTGAAAGAATGACTAGCATGTGGGGAGGGAATCTCCATGGCATCTCTCTCAGTCCCACGGATTGGGGTTCTGAGCCTTAAGGAAGAAGATACTTCAGGCAAAAATCCAAAAGAACTGCTCCCCTGAGGCACATGGTACTATTTGTGCAACACAAAGTAAGGAAAGGCATTTCCCCTGCTTTCACAGAGCACATGCAGCACAGTGCCATCAAATTTCATGTGACTGGAAGCTTTTCAAAATTTGAAATGTGATAAAAATATTACAAAAGTCTAACCTAATGACAAATTATGAAACAATACAATCCCTCAAATTAAACTTTTATCAAGAAGAACTTGATTTCAAAGCTGGTAGAGAAATAAATGGAACATTTTAAGTTCTTGCCATACCCTGGAACTATTTTGGCAGGTAAACAAATATGGCTTTAGTCTTGAAGTGCAAGTTTGACGTAATAGAGGTCTTCTGAAAAGTGTCTTTGTCAAACCATGTGACCACCGGGTATGGTTTTAGTAGATCAAGGTAGTCCAGAGAAAGGAGCATACTTTGGCATCTTAAGGATCTGTGTTTGAAGCCTGGAGTGCCACCTTAGACAAAGAAGCTCAGAAAGGCAAGCATAGCAACACTAAGGCTCTACCTTCTATGGCTTCACGGGTTTGGGACAGAGATACTTAAGAGGAATTTTAAATGTACATGGGAACTGTGAGATATAAATGTATCTTGCTTATAACCACCCAGTCTATGGTATTTTCATTATAGCATCCTGAACAGACTAAGACATGTTTATGAATGTGCTGAATGCACAGTCTAATTTAAATCCCTCCCAACTCAGAAATTTTTATTTATCATAGGCTGTAAAAGTTACTAGTAATACTTAACAATAGTAAAAAGAAACCACGTCTTAAATTCAGAAGTGAGTAGTGTCTATAACATATAGTACCATGGCATAGTATCAAGGATTGGCATTTTCATTGTAATTTTCCTATTTTTTTGATCATCAAATTACTTAAAGAGATTTTAATGTCAACAGGCTTTTGTGCCTGGAAAGAAACACTGCTGTTTATAGTTTAGTGCTCTACTTATTAAACACATATTTAAAAAAATGCAATTTCGAACAACTAATTTTCTTTAAATATGTAAATGTTTATTACAAACTTTATTAAGTCACTGAAACCATTTAAACACTTACAAAGATGTTCTTTAGAACTCCCAAATGCCATCCATACATAGCAGAGAAACACACATAAATGCCATATCATTAGCTAATGTTATTTATTTTATACTTAAATTTATCCTAAAGTAAACAACATGAATCTAGTTCATAATTATTTCTACATAGACCTCAATATTTTTATTCCTTCCAGGTTACAGTAATACCCATTTTGATGCCTTCTCAGGAAATGGCAATCTACCTAAACTCAAAAGAAAAGGAATACTTTTGCCAACCAGCAAGGACACTGGGTGTGGTTATTGATCAATTGTTGTTTGGGTCACAGATCTGTTTCCCTCTCCCAAATGATTAAAACCTAAGCCCCTGGGATCATAAGTTTCCTTTTGATAGTTAAACTGGGTTTGTTACATCTGTAAGAACTTTTAAGTCCACATCTTTCATTTAGATTTTAGGGTTTTGTTACACAATTCTCATTGTGATCCCACTATTTTATTTATTTTTTTCTCCTCATTGAATGCTTTTCTTCAATTACAATTGGCATTCAGTATTATTTTACATTAGTTTCTAGTGTTCAGCATAGTGGTTAGACATTTACATTACTTATGAAATGATTCCTCCCCCCTGCCCCATTAGTTTAGTACATCAGTTTCTAAGTAGTGGTACCCTGTAACCCTGGGGATACATGCTGGACCATTCGGGGGTATGCACTGTAGAATTGTATGCCTGAAACCTATGTAATCCTTGCTAACAGATGTCACCCCAATAAGTCTAACAATAAAAATGAATTTAAAAAAAATAACCAGAAATGGCAAAAAACAAAGTAAAAAAATGTAAAACATTAGTTATGGAACAATAAATGTTAAGTTTGAATTACCGTTAATGGAGATGCTTCAAAATTAGAGGACATTGTGAATGATGACTGGCGAGGGTGTTAACTATGAACTCTTCCCCCAAACCTCTCTTCTACCAATCCTTATGCACAGTTTCAGAACAGTCCATTTGTGATGTTTCTAGAATTTCCCCCAATATATAAAGACATCCGTAGCCAGACTGATCAGTTTAGTTATTGACTGAGTAAAAATAAGTGTGTTGTCTTTAATCATGATTCTTTCAAAGTTGTTTTTTTATTTAATGTTTAAGTACTTGATCATCATTATCGATAATTTAACTCTGTTATGAATATTGTAAAATTAAATCTGTGGTTTGTACTTTTAGTGTAGTAATTTTCCTTTCCTAACTTATTACCTTATTTCCAGTCTTTTACATTAAGATAGGCACTAACAAAAGTGTCAGTATTTAAAAACAGCTTTTTAAAAACAAGGAGTACAATTTATAGAAATGGGTTTAAAAGGGGTACACAAGTGGGAAAAGGTTGGGAACCACTGGTCTAGTACCCATCTGACATCATACATAGTTATTACCATATTATTGATTATATTCCCTGTGCTTTACTTTGCATCCCCATGATTATTTTGTTAACTACCAATTTGTATTTCTTAATCCCTTCACCTTTTTCACCCAGCCCCCCAACTTCTTTCCCATCTGGTCATCATTAAAATCCTCTCTGTATCTATGTGTCTTGCTATTTTCTTTGTTCATTTATTTTGTTTTTTAGATTCTAAACAAAAGTGAATTCATATGGTCTTTCTCTGTCTCACTTAATTCACTTACCATAAAACCGTCTAGGTCCATCCATGTTATCACAGATGTTAAGTTTTCATTTGTTTTCATCGCCGAGTAACATTCCATTGTATATACAAACAAGGTTGGATGATTAATTTTACTAACTCATCCTAAAAAAAGTGCTACATACCTCATTGCTGAATATCACTATGATCACCTTCAAAGTACTCCCCTTGGGAAGCTCTGCACTGATATCAGTGCCTAGTCTACCCTTCAAAGCAATTTTGGAACTCTTTCTGGAATGACCATCAGAGCTGCTGTCATACCCAAAATCTGACATTTAAGTTCGCCAACTTGACACCATGCATTTACATTAGCAACACTGTACAAACAATTTGGTAAGGTTTCATAACCTTGGCAAGTTCATGAATTTGTCAGATTTTGGGGATGATGACAGCTCTGATGGCCATTCCAAAAAAAGAGTTCCAAAATTGCTTTGAAGGGTGGACTAGGCGCTGGCATTGGTGCACAGCTTCCCAAGGGGAGTATTTCAAAGGTTGACTGTAGAGATATTCAGCAATGAGGTATGTAGCACTTTTTCTAGGATGAGTTTGTGAAATTCATTGTCCAACCTCTTAGGTACCACTTCTTTATTCATTTGTCTATTGAAGAACACTCAGGTTGCTTACATATCTTGGCTATTGTAAATAATACTGCAATGAACATAGGGATGCATATATCTTTTGAAATTAGTGTTTTCATTTTTTTTCAAATAAATATCCAGAAGTGGAATTACTGGGTCATGTGATAGTTCTATTTTTAATTTTTTGAAGAACCTCCACACTGGCTTTCCATAGCGGCTGTACCAATTTGCAATCCCACCAACAGTGCACAAGGGTTCCCTTTTCTCCACATCCTTGCCAACACTTGTTGCTAATTTACTTTGATAGCCATTCTAAGAGGTGTGAGGTGATATCTCATGTTTTTGATTTGCATTTCCCTGATGATTAGTGATGGTGAGCATCTTTTCATGTACCTGTTAGCCTTTTGTATATTTTCTCTGGAGAAATGTCTAAGAAATCCTTTGATCATTTTTCAATTGGGTTTTTATGTTATTTATTTGTTTTTGGTGTTGATTTGTATGAGTTCTTTATAAGATCTAGGTTAACCACTTATCAAATATATCATTGGCAAATATCTTCTCCCATTCAATAGGTAGTCTTCTCATGTTGTTGATGGTTTGCTTCACCGTGCAAAAACTTTTAGTTTAATGTAGCCCATTTGTTTGCTTTTTCTTTTGTTTTCCTTGCCCAAAGAGCTATATCAGAAAAAATATTACTAAGAACAATGTCAGGAAGTTTACTGCCTTTGTTTTCTTCTAGAAGTTTTATGATTTAGAGTCTTATATTTAATCTGTAATCCATTTTGAATTTATTCTTATATATGGTGTGAGAAGTTGATCTAGTTTCATTCATCTAGTATCTGTCCAGTTTTCCCAAAACCATTTATTAAATAAACTGTCTTTACCTCACTGTATCTTCTTGCCTCCTTTCTCATGAATTAATTGACCACATAGGTGTGGGTTTATTTCTGGGCTTTCTAATCTGTTCCACTGAACTATGTAACTGATTTATGGCAGTACCATGCTATTTTGATTACTATGGCCTTGTAGCATAGTTTGATATCAGGTAACATGATACTTCCAACTTTGTTCTTTTTTCTCAAGATTGCTGTAGTTATTCGGGCTCTTTTGTGGTTCCATGTAAATTTTAAGATAATTTATTCTAGTTCTGTGAAAAATGCCTTTGGTATTTTGATAGGAATCATATTGAATCTATAGATTGCTTTCGATAGTATGGACATTTTAATGATATTAATTCTTCCTATCCAAGAGCACATATTGTGATAACATTATTTTAAAAGTTGTATAAAGGAGTGATCTTTTGGACATACTGAGTGTGAATAGCAAGAAGCAGAAGGCTATCTATAGTCCACTACTTCTGTGTAAGAAGTCCAAAGAAAGGAGAATACAGTATTTTTGCTCATATATTTCAAAAAGAAACAATCAAAGAAGATAAATTAAAAATTACTAAAATTGGTTACCTAGAGAAAGGGGTGAAATAGGAAGAATAAGGAGACAGAAATGGAAGCAATACTTCTCTGAATACTCCTCATTTTATTTTTTTTACTTTGCTGCCATGTAATGTTATACATAATTGAAAGAGCATAATTATTCTTAGAGAAAAAAGTGACCATCAACATGCACAAAAATAATGAATTCAGATAACAAAAAAAAGTATTACTTTTACTGAAAATACCTGGTAAGACATATATACATTTTAAAGGCAAAAAGAATTGTATAATTTTCTTAAACTGCATTCAGTAGTTTTACTGTTGGTGGTCTAATGGTATTATTATTCTAAGACCATATATCAAAGAATAAAATTAATAAGCAATTACATTATGTCTATAAGAATCAAGATTCATTAAAAGTGGGTCAACCAGACCATTGGTCCCTCCTGAAGTGATGCACTAGGAAGAATTCAATACTCCTTATGTAGTATTCTTGTCACCAAGAGAAAAAAAACCCTGAATATTACGTTTGTGGGTCTAACTACTAACTTGCAGGAAATATAAAGAACAGAACAAATGAAATGACCCCAGAGAAAACAAAGAGAATGTAGAACATTTTATGACAAATGATCTGTTTTTCTTCAAAAAAATAAGTGATACAGGAAAAAATAAGAAAGAACTATTATAGATTACAAGAGACATTAAATATACAACAACCAACACAATATTTGGACCTTATACAATTTTTACTTACAGCCACATGTAAAAAGGCATTTTTGAGATAATTTGGGAAACCTGAATATGGACTGAATATAGAATTTATAGGTCTGAATATAATCAGCAGTAGGTTGTGCTCAGGAGCTACTGCTAATTTCATTGTGTACACAATGGCACTGTGGTATGTTCTCTAGAAAGGTCATTTCTTGTTCAGAGAGGGACACTGAAATATTTACTGGTAAAATAATACAATTCCTGGGATTTGCTTTCTAATCCTCCAACAAGAAAAGAGAAGGGGAGAATAATTAATAAGATTGGCAAAATGTTGATTATTGTTGAAGCTGGATGTTAGGGAATAATTATGTCATTCTTTATACTTCTGTATTGTGTTTAAATTTTTCCATAATAAATAGACTTTTTAAGGCTATGGGTGCCTTTTCTTTTTGTAATTAGTAGGCCCATCTGGAGATTTAATTTCCTAAGAAATGAGAATCAAGTCTGTGAAGTTAGTTTCCTTCTTACAATGGTTGATTCTTTTATCTTGGAACACACAGTTGAACTATCTATCTACTATTATGAGATCAGTTCCTATTTTTTTTGTAACTCTTTGACTTACAGTTTCCTGTACTAAATCTTCTCTGTTTCATAAATAGAAACAAGTATATATTTATAAATAGGCACATATAGGCATTCTTGCTGTGCAGAACTGTGTAGTGTGAGACCATAAAAATAACTGCATCCTGAAACCTTGCAAAGCAATCTTAATAATCAATAGGAAAAATTACATTTGTTGTGTCCTTTAAAATGTTTCTTCAAAACATTAAAAACTCTCTTACTGGCAGTTATAACTGTATAGAAAAGAAAAATTACAAAAAGCAAAGCTAATATTTACTTAGTATATGTGCTTTAAAATATTAGAAACTACAAATTAGTGTCTCTTATCTTTGAAAAAAACCAAAATACAACTTTTCATTTTTCTCTGAGGGGGAAGGACAAATGAATTATACTATATTCAATTTAGGCTGAGAGCCATCTAACTAAGCAATCCTAGGCAACTGGAAATTTCTATTTTGCAAAGACAAAATCTAGTTTCTATTTTTCCTAATTTATGAAATGCGCATCTTTTCTATGCCTTGGTGAACTGTCATGCTCCTTTCTAAGTCAGGATCAGCTTCCAACATTTTATCCTTTGTACTTCCAATTTCATGAAATATCTGTGGGATTTCTTTTCTAATAAAACTTTACATTTGAAATAACTCTGATGTCTCTTGAAATTCTATGCATTTAAAAAAATTCTCTATAGGCTTTTAGCTAGACATTGGACACAATCTGATTGCATTTTATAAGATTGCTTGCAAAATATTGACAATGAGGTTTACACCTTTAGATAAGTGGTATTTAACAATTTTAGTATCTTACAGCAATGATTTTCGAGTTTTCAAATGACATTATATGCAAAGTGGAATGATTCTAGCATGTAAAGCAGGGCAGGATGAGTCTCCTAGAATCATCTCCTGAGTCTTCCCTCAGCACCAGAGGTTGCCCGCAAACATCTCCAGGAACTTGGTTTGCAGATATCTGCACTCCATAGTAGATCAAAGGTCTGTGGTTGATAAAGTCATTAAGACACCCACCCACACACCGTGATGCAGATCAACGAAGATCAGACATTGTGAGTTCTTCCCAATGTATTGGTGCCTTAAATCACTGCAGGTTGAGAGGAACTATCCCATCCCCCTATTTCAGTCCCTCTATCACAGACCACTGATTGGAATACTATGTTACTGTACACCTATCCTTCTAAACAACGCTTCAGCTTGTTCCTGGCTGTCAGCACCCACCTTGACTGTGCCTTTGATTTCATTTTTCAATGCCCAACCTCCCCAGCAACTCCCCAGCCCTGCCTCCACCTACAGAGAGTCAGCCAGGATCTGGCTGTATTGCACACAGCAAAGTCCCACACACATCTAATTCATGTCAGCATTTCTCTCCCCAAATGCCTTTGCTATTTTAACTTCTCTTAGTATAAAGTCTTTGTTCTGAAAGCCTCCATGTCCTGAATTACTTCCTTGCTCTCTTTAGAGGATCAAAACCAGCTGTTGGAGCTGATTGTTCCTTTCATTAACAATCGGTCTGGCTTTTAACTTAGATCTCATTAATGTTTTGGCCATATCGTTATGAGCATAATTCCTGGACAGATGGCAAAGAGAATGAAGAGGGGTGGAATACAGAGGAAGTAGATTAGAACAGAAAGAAAATATCCTCCTGTAAAGCTTTCCATAAGGCTATTTTTATCATTATAAAGATGCAAGAGAAGAGGGGAAGGAAGAAATTTAATATAAAGATTTTATCAGAAAGAGGAAGAATAAATGCCTGTCTAAATGCTTCTTGAAAGTTTGGGGGCGGGGTACTGCGAGTGTGGCTGCATGTGTGTGCGCGTGTGTGCATGCGTGTGTGTGTGTGTGTGTGTGCGCGCGCGCGCATGTGTGTGTGTGCGCGCGCGCATGTGTGTGTGCTATTCCATCACTTTTCTGAGTACCCTTAATTGCAAAATCAGTTTGATCTCACACTGCTCATAAAATCTAAATTCTATTTGAGAACTTCCACCAGAACGTAAGATGTGTATTTTGGAATACTTGATTACTAATACTTACCAGCTGATCATCTAGTCCAAAAAGTTGTTCCAAGTAAGTTTCAGATAATCTCCGAATTTTTGGTTTCATTGATGGATCAATACACATATCCCTGTGATGAACCATAAAACACAGTAAAAAATTAATTTCATTTCATAGTAGTTAGTTTCACCATTAAATCAGTGGTTCTTTGGGTAGAGTGTAAGGGAGGGGAGAAGCATATCAGAGTCACCAGGAGGGCTTTTTCAAACTATCCCCCCTCAAGATTTTGCTGTGCTCCCCTAGAGGGCAGAGGGCATGCCTTTCATCTCCAACTTGAAAGAAACTGCTTTGTGAGCACATAGTGTTGATGTGAATGCACTACACATTATTTCCTAAGCTGAGAACATTGGGTAAATTGCCCCTATCAAAGTCCTTGGGACATAAAAGCCTGTGGAAGGATTCTTTAACAGTCTTGAAATTGGAAGCATCAATTTATAAGATCTTTTTTGATACTATACAATGAGTATCTTACCTTCAAAATATCTCTCTACTGCAAATCAAAACAATACTCACCATAGTAGACTTTCAAGGCCCTTTTTCATTACAGTAATGATCATTTCCTCTAAATATCTCAGAGGGTCTTCAGGACATGTAACAAGTAGACCACAAAACAGCGCCTGGGGAAAGGAAATAGAATCAGTGTTTCTGGATCTTCATGTTCTTACTGAGCAACAAAAAGACCTTACCTCACATAATTGCAAAGTCAAATAATGTGACAGCTTTAAGTATACATATTTTATAGCTACCCCTCGATATTTAGTGTTAATGTTTTGCTAATGTCAAACCAAAATGCAGTTCATCTTTACTTTAAAAAAAAATCCATCATAAATGACATAATAAAGAGTCATAGCAGTGTTATGCATTAGGCGAGTACTTTATAGTCAAGTGGAAAACATAGTTCTGCCTTTAGATCAGTAGATTCTACCCTTTTTCAGTATGAGGAACTCCTTTTTAAAGTAAAAAATTCCTCAGACCCAACCACAAAAGTGATTGAGAAAATCTATTAAAATCTACTGTAAACACAAGAAGCCTTTTAAAAATATATTTGTATTTTCTCATTCACAACATCCACAGAGTATATATTTGAAAAATTGTAGCATAATTCACATAGATGGGAAATAAAAGACCTACTAGGTCAAAGAAAATGTTTAAAGCATACATGGAACTCAGAAATCTGTTGCCATCTTATTTTGCTATTGAGGTTTTCCCAAAAGAAGAAACTTCGGTGAGACATATGGAATTATTTCATATTTCTCTCTTTGAGATAGGGGGAAAGGTTTACCACACACTTTCCACATAAAACACCTGCAATTCTCCTTAAATATTTCTCTTTGCCTTTTGGTTTACTGTCTCATCGCAGGGGTGGCGGCAGCAGTCGGCGAGGGGAGGGGGGTTCTCTTTGGCATACAGTCTATTCTTGGCTCTTCTCCCACTCCGCTCTCTCTCTCACGAACAAAATAATTCCATTGCTTGAGTCATACACAGTTCTTACCACCTCCATAGGCCAACTGTCAGCAGATCCTCAGGCTCTCAACAGTTCTCATAGCATTCCTCCAAAAAGAAGAGGATAACATATCCTGATTGAACCCTGCACAACACATTGCCCCCTTTGGCATAGTTCCATGTCCCTCTCTTAGTGTGCAGCCTGCAGGCTGAAAACCCTCAAGACTGTGGCAAAATGTAAGACCTAGATGTCTCTCCCTCTCCAGTTCTTCCTGATAACCTAGGCCCAACACTGCTCACAGTTTAAGTAGTCAGCCATCAACAGACCGACTTCCTGCTTCCCCAAACCTAGAGAATATACTTGCATAGGAGAACAGTGGTTCTCACCACAGTTCTAAGCTGGATTTGAATAGTCTTCTGTTACCAAAGAGCTAAAGTCTTCTATTACCTAAAGGCCAGACTTGAGACAGCTACCCGAACAGCTCTGATAGTAGGTCATCTCTTGCACTTGTGTGCCTGGGCCCGCAGAGTGCTGAATTTGTTTCTCCTACTCTAAATCCTTCCTCCAGCTTATTCTAACACCCAGAGGACATCTACATCAGAATCACCTGGGGAGTGAATTGGTCTCTGAGGAAGGGGCCTAGGAACCTGCATTTTGATTAGCTCCCTGGGTGAATCTTAAACACACTGAAATTTGAGAACTAGTGCTTTAATGGAGTTCAGTTTTAAGGTGAATTTTTAAGTTGGGATCTGAACATAAATATAAGCAATTGCTTATTTCTTTATATTTCCAAGCTTCATAGATCAGGAAACTACACTTCCTGAAAAGTACCTTACAGAAGTCAAATCAGGTTGAAAGCATAAGTTTCTGGAAAGCCAATAAAGGCATATGGAACTAGCATAGTTCAAATGTTCATACTTTGCATAAGAAATCTCACTGTTCATAGCTTTTCATTGGGCAAAATAAAATGTGCTGAGGTTTTATTTACTAATGTATGAACAGTGCATAACTACTATACATGCTAATAAGAAAGCGTAGTTAGTGAATCAATACCTTTTTTTTCTGTTCAGTGAAAATAAAAATTACAACGCCATTAGTTTGGTCTTTATAAGCAGAGGTGAAATATGTAAACATTCCCACATGATGAATGTTTGACTCTCAGAAACATTAATCAAGGTTTTATTATTGCTAGCTTTCTTGGCAAAACCTTACACAATCAAGGACAAAAAAAGGCCATGACTGAATTATCCAGATTGGCTTTCTTAAGTTTGTAAATTCACAAAACAATTGTGCAATCCTCCACTTTCTTTTGGTTGTGCCTCCCAATCTCAGGACTCAATGTTTCTCAAACATTCTTAAAGATGTCTGAGTACTGATGACAAATGTGAGTTTATCCAGGACAGTTGCTTCTCCTCCTTTCCACTACTACCCATCATTCAAGGAGCAAGATCATGCAGTGGGTGGAGTCCACTGGGTTTAAATCCTGGATCTGCAATCGTCTAGTATGCAACCTCTGACATGTTATTTCTCTATTTCTGTTTCCTTAACTATACACGAGATAATAAGGTACATATTGCATAGGACTATAATGAGAATTAAATGAATTAATATATGTAAAGTACTTTGAATAGTGTCCAGCACAAAATAAGTACTAAAAAGATAATAATGATAGCAAGCCATCTTTATTATTTTTAACCATCATCCCACTGCTGATTATAACTGCCATTAGAGGTAACTTGATTAAAAAAAACACAAAGCATAAAAATTTCATAAAAATCCTAAAAATAAAGAATATATTTATTACTAAAAATTTAAAAACTGCATAAAAATGATTTGTAATTTAAATACGCCCTCTGCTGGACAACTACTTTTGCAAACAATCTTTCCTGGATAAACCTAAATCTCAACTAACAATTTGATGACCACTTTTTCACTCTCAGATACAATTGCTATGCACTGCTGCTTAATAATTTTGTAGACACTATACACGTAATATCTCACTCATCTGTGGTTCGTTCCCATGGGACAGACTTTGTTTGTAGACTGTGTTGACTTCTGCCTAATAGAAAATTGAGGGAGAAAGAGATTTCTAAATATTTTTGATGCCCTACTGTCTGAAATTCTACCAAGAGGGCTTCATTGTTTGGGCTCCTATACTCGTATTTTAAAATAGAAATGTCTTTTGGAAGGAATATCTCCAAAGAAGGTGGTAAAATAAGTATCCCAGAATTCTCAGAGAGAAATGATAGAAATACGAGGGCTGTCTAGAAAGTATTCAGCCATGTAATTCAAAAAATAGAGGCATTTATGGCTGTCTCATATGTAATGAGAGGGAGGAATCAGAAGGCAACATTCATTTTTCCTACATTTCTATCTTAGGCGCATGTTTTGAATGTCTACAGGTAGACTTTGTTTTAAAAACTTTGAATTTCTAAAATATATTTTGCCTGAATCTTTAAATACAGTAAATATTTTATTGCTCAATATGCCAGGTATTTAATCATTTAGTTCATTTATTTCAAATCTAAAATTAAAGTTTAAAAAAATATACTTGACTTCAAGGTCTAAAAAAGGGGGGGCATCCTATACCTCTATATTTATAGTTTTTATATAAACAATACATCTAGATTGCATGAAAGCCAGAGCAGATACTGATGGTCCATAAGGGAAAAGACTAGCTTGCAATAACACTGAAGATGTGCACCACGAAGGAAAAGATTATTTCCTGACAGAACCATGGTGATTGATCACAGTGGGTTCAAATTCATATTTTTAAATCAGAAAAAAAAAATCTTAAAAAAAACCAAGCTCAGAGGAATCCCAAAATATAATCCAGATAAAAGCAGAGTTGCTCCTGGATGTTGCAGGATGGAAGTAAATGGAAGAAGCAGAGATTTCTTCCTCCCAGTCCCCTTTTTCTACCCACAGAGAATCCTCTGAAGGCGTCCTTAAAACTCTGGATTCGGCTAAGAAACAAAACAAAACAACACTTCCATTAGTATGAGTTAGCTATACACTGACTTACCTGGAAGCTAAACCAGGATGAGAGGGTTTTATGAAGGTGCCAGCTGGGACAGAGCCTGGCCCATCTACGAAACAGGATGTCCAAGATAGTTTGCTGGGTGGCCAGAGGCAAAAGGGCTCTCATCCCATGGAGACCAGACATAGGCCTGTACCCAGCCAGCCAGCTGAGTACCTAAGATGAAAAACCAGCGTTGCCCAGCAGTAAATGCTTTTATGCTTCCTGTGCTTTGTTTATTCCTTTCTAATTCTCCATCAATTGACAATAGTATGAGAAAGCAAAAAATGGAAGCATTTCTTCCTACACTTAGGCCAGCATTTTATTATTTTGTTTTAATATATGAATATTTTCTTTCTGATTATAAAAACAGTATATGTTCTATGTAACTTGAAAAATTCAGAAAACATGCAAAGAGAATAAATACCAACCATCATACTGCCAACCAGAAATAACTGCTAATAAAAAATTTCACTTCAGTCTTTCCTCAATGTATATATTTTTACAAAATTAAAATAGGATCATATTATATAGTTTTGTATGCCCTCTTTTTTATCTGGTTAATCACTATATTGTGAAAAATTTTCCATATCCACAAATAATTCTTCAAAACATTATGTATTGAGCTTGGTTAAGAATTTATTACAAAAAACAGTATCATAATTGTCTAATCATTTGTAAATAGTTGGCCATTTAGGTTGTGCCTAACTTTTTCCCATTATTAAACATTATATGATGTACATATTAATTATCACTACTAATGATGAAATGTACACACCTTCATCTCTGTCTCTTTAGGATAGATTTCTATAACATTGTAGAATCAAAGGTATACTTTGAAGCTCTTCATACATATTTCAAAATTGCTTTCTTAAAAGTATTATCAATTTATACTCTCATTAGTAGCCAAAGGGAGTGTTCATTTCACCTTGATAACACTGAGAACTATAAATTTTTACTTTAGCTGATTCAGCAGGTGAAAAAATGGTAACTCATTTTTAACTACATTTCATTTTTGTCAGTGGGGTTAAATAAGTTTTATTACATTTACTAGCTGTTGTAGATTGAACTGTGTCCCTCCACCCACCCAAAATTCATATATTAAAGTCCTAATCTCCAGTGTGACAGTATTTGGAGATGGGCCTTTGAGAGGTAACTAGATTTAGACGAGGTGTGAGGGTAGGGTCTTTGTGATGGGACCAGCACTTTTATAAAAAGACACACCAGAACATTTGCGCCCCCCCTCCCCCTCTCCCTCCCTCTCTACGATGTGAGGACAATGAGAAGGCAGTCATCTTCAAGCCAGGAAGGTAGCCATCACCAGAACCAGACCATGCTGGCACCATGACCTCAAACTTCCAAACACCAGAACTGTGAGAAAAGAAATTTCTGTTGTTTAAGCAACCCAGTCTATGGTATTTTGTTATGGTAGCCCAAACAGACTAAGACACTAAGCATCTCAAATTTTCCAGGCATTATTTTTGTCCTTTACTGGAACAGGCCTCATTTAGATAGGAATAAGGAGGCAACTACAATAGTGTCCAAAGAGAGAGAATCCCAAAGTTATTCAGAAAGATAGGAGGAAGGCCTATCTTGAATATCCACTGATGCCTTCCGTAGAGTCCTTCTCAACTAAGGATTTAAAGGGTTTTGTGGTTTAAAACAAACCACTCCAACAGTTAGTCTGTGACTTATTTCCCTTAGTCTATCTGAGCTGTTATAACAAAGTACCATAGACCGGGTAATTTTAAAAAAATAGAAATTTATTTCTCACAGTTCTGGAGGCTGTGAAGGTCAAGATCAAAGTGCAGGAAAATTCTATGTCTGATAAGAGTCATTTTCTGGTTCATAGATGGTCAAATTCTCACAGTGCCCTCACATGATGGACAGGGAGCTCTCTGGGGTGTCCACTATAAGGGCACTAATCCCATTCATGAGGGCTCCAATATGGCAGCTATTAATTACATGTGGCTATTGAGCATTTCAAATGTAGCTAGTCCAAATTGAAATGTATTCTAAGCTCAAATATACACCCAGTTTTGAAGACTTAATGCAATTTTTTGAACCCATGTTGAAATGATTATATTGTTGATAAACTGGTTTGAATAAAATATATTATCTTCATCTATTTTTTTAAATTTCTGTTCTTTTTTTTTTTTTTTTTTTTAGGTGGTTCCCTGGCTGGGAATCGAGCCCAGGCTGTGGCGTTGAGAGTGCCACTACACCACCAGGGAATGACCTCCTTTCAATTTCTTTAGTGTGTTTGTAGGACACCATGATTAAATGCATGGAGAACACAGGATAAAAGTTTGGACTAGAGACAGCTTCAGAGTCACGCCTGTAAGTTGTTGAAGCTGCCACAGTATTTTCTACTAGCACATAGTAGTAGAAAAGCATTTGCTGATGGAGTGGTCTAATGTACCCTCCATATTTGACCACCCTTGCCATCCCCCAAGGGAAAAGGGTTGGCTGGTGTAAAAAAACTTGGACTTATAATCCAGCCATCTTTAAGCTGTGTATGTAAACTGCTAGGAGCCCATAAGGGATATATGAACATGAATAGTATAAACAAATCTATTTCCAGGTCCTCACCTTTCCTTCATAATCTATCCTAAAATTGATTTGCCCGAGAACACATTTTGCAATTTTCTTTTCCCGTTTTTCCCTTTCATAATCACATCCTTTCACTCTAGAAAATAAAGGTCTGTCTCTCATCCACCTGGATTCTTACTACAAGAAAATTGAAGTAGAGAAATTTAGAAACTCGCTCAATATCACACAATTAATATTAGCAGGCAAAGAATTAAGCCTAGGCAATCTCACAATAAGATATTAATAACCCCCTTGTATTGCATCAGATGCTTCAGGTTTCAAGTAATAAACCTACTCCACATGGAAATTTATTGGTTCCTACAATTAAAATTTCCAAAGGTAGATCAAGCTTTCAGGTGAGTTTAACCCAATGATTTACTGATGTCACTACAGACATGATTTCTTTCCATTTCCCCAATCTTCCTTTCTCAGAATCATCTCACCTTAAAACCATCTCTCCTTGAGGACACAAGATAACTGCCAATGGCTCACATGCTTCCCCATGAACATCCATAAATGATATATCTCATCCCAATATTCCAACCAGCAAGCTGATGTAAACGGGCTTAGATCACATCTTGCCTTGCCCGCCAGTCCCCATCAAACACCTCAGTCATGGCCATAAACACTGCATCCTGGGAATCCAAATCCTGGAAACCAAGCTAATCAGGGTCCAACCTCAAAGATACCAATAGTCAGTTTCTCTGAAGCACCTGGGCTAGGAGAGGAAGAGGTAGGTTACGGAATAAGAATGTAAAAAAAAAAATTTCAGAAGAGGGAAGTAGGTGTTGTACAGGCAACTTGTTAAAGTCCACTATACATCTGCTCAGGGAGAACATAGAAAAGGAAGAAACAAAGAAGAGATCATTACAGAAGGGTTAAGAATCACTTACTGGGTGATACTGTTGTTATCCACATCTTATTTCTTCATATAATGCTCTGAGATACAACTTGATCCCAGATTTCCCTTGTATGAACAAGCCACGTGGCTGATTGTATTTTTCAAAATGTCCATGACAATATCTCCCATCCCACAGGCTCCTTTTACAATGTGACTTTGATATACCTCCCATTAAGGAGTAGAGTCTACATTCCCTCCTCTTGAATCTAGGTGAAAATAATGTTACATTGATTTGTGAGCCTAGGTCTTAAATCCTAATATAACTTCTATTTAGTTCTCTCTGAGGACACGTGCTCTTAGAACTGAACCACAATACCATTAGGAGGTCCTAGCAGCCCTTGGAGAGGTCCATATGGAAGCACCAAGCCTCCTGAGCCACACGCCCAGCTGAACTCCAACACTCAGCATCAACTTGCCAGGCATGTGAATGAGCCATCTTAAAAGTGAATCTTTAACCCCCTGTTGATCCACCCCAGATGGTACCACATGGAGCAGAGACAAGTTATCCCTGAAAGACCTTGCCAGAATTTCAGATTTTTGAGGAAACTAAATGATTCTTGTTGTTTTAAGCCACTAAGTTTTGTAGATGTGTTACATAGCCATGGATAATTGATACAGCAAGCAAACACAGAGAATGACTGACTGTACAGCCAAACGAAGCCTGTCATTCCACCTGTCCCAAGCTACCAACATTAAAAAAAATAAACACCCAACATCCAGCTATGACTTTAACTTCTTATTAATATTACATACATAATAAACATACATAAAATAAACAATAGTATAATGAACCACAGTAACCCATTACCCAGTTCCAGTAATTATCACCATTCTGTGATTCCAACATTATCTATAATCCACTCTTTTTCCCACCTGTTCTCAATTGTAAGTTTTTAGGTAAAATTTACAGAAATTCAAATGTACAAATCTTAGCTGTATAATTCTGACACCCACATCTCAGTCACTCTCCAACTTCCAGAAGGTTTCCTTGTGTCTGACCATATCAGTCAAGATGTCAGGAGACAGAAATCATATCAGTAATTTAAATAAAGAACATTTATTCTATCCTAATGATTAAATTCTAATAAATAATTTAATTCAAATTTATTCAGTTTAACAAACAATGATTTTAAAAGAAAATTAACATGTTAAAGAAAATAGGAAATGATAGACAAAATGGATGAAAAGATAAAGAATTTTATTTGGAATACGTAAAAAAGAATCAAATGGATATTCTAGAACTGAAAAATATACTGTCCGAAATCAAGAACTGATCTGATGTATTTAACTGGACAAGGCATAAAACGGAACAGTAAACTTGCAGACAATAAAAAATATTCAAATGAGCATAAAGGGAATAAGGGAATGGGGGGAAAACAGGACAGAGCAAAAGCAACATGTAGTACAAAGTAAAATAAAAAAATCTAGAGCTTCCCTGGTGGTGTGGTGACTAGGCTTCGGTGCTCTCACCGCCGCGGCCTGGATTTGATCCCCACTCAGGGAACCAACCACAAAACAAAACAAAACAAAAAACTAACATCTTTATAACTGAAGTCCCAGAAGAAGAAGAAAGAGAGAACTAGGTGAAGCAATATTTGAAAATGACAAACTATTTTCTAAAACCGATGAAAAATATCAATCAACAGATTCCGTTAAGTCCAGTGAATCAAGCAGGATTTTTAAAAAAAATCACCGTCTATTTAAGAGGTTGCAGGAAAATGACATTCTAAGTAGACAACCAGATTTTATTTAGGACAGGTAAGTAAAGTTCAGAAGAGCTTAAATAAACAAGGAAATCTGTGATGAAGGATTATGTATTTCAAAGCTTGCAGAAGAGTGTGAAGCCTGGCAAATTGGGTGAGTTGAAGAGATGTACAGGAATATGAGAGAGTGGGATTTGTCCTGATAGTCTCTTAGGGTAACCAGTTTAAAGTAAGAGGTGGGTGAAGGACGCCTTAAGAGAATATCATCTTAGGCAGTAGGGAGTAGTTCTGAGGACCTCTTTGCCCTGGGACAGAGTAATACAGCAGACTGGTGAGGACGTGCTCCCATTCAGAAGAACCAGGGATGCCTCTGGCAGCTCTGTAATGTTATAGCAAGTGGAGAGCAAGGTGACGAGAGGCTATCACTTCCCTGATGTTCCTTGACTCTTAAACTCAAGTCCACTTCAGCTATCTGCTCCATGGCCAAACTGGACTATTTTATTACTCAGAATGGCTTTATCCTGAATCTTAAATACAAACATTCCACTTTCTGACCCCTACCTCTTACTTTTCCAGCTCCCTCACTCAATTACACCCTCTATCCCTCTTCACTCACCCCTTAGGAACCTCTACTTTCTACCTATGTATCAGTATCATGTCTCCTTCTCATTTCCCACCCAGTCCTTAGAATCCTTGGCCCAACACTTCAAGCACTCCCCAAAACACAGGTAGCTCCCTCACCATTGCCCTTCCATTCTATTAATATAAGCCTGGCAGACTCCTATCCCAGATGAAGTCAAGTCTTATTTCTGTACCTACATGTGGTTTACTACTGAGTGCTACCTGAGGAAATCACACAATTGGGAAGATGAGTACCATGCTTTCTACACATTTTCAAATATAATTATATAGAGGTAAAACATAAATGTAACTCATCATAAAAAATTAAAATACAGATGTATAGAGTAAAAAATTAGAGTATTCCTTTAAAACCATCCTCCAAAGCATTTGCTATTAACAGTTTGGCATATGCTGTATGCATGTATTGTCTTAAATAGATAGATGCACATACACATACATATATATATAAACACACACACATATATACATGCATACATGAAATCAGATAGGTAGCCAGATTGTATTAGATACTTTATTGGGCAATTTGCATTTTTTTCTTTCTTTTTTCAAATTTAATATGTCTAGAAGAGCTTTTCTTCTCAAAAGGTAGAGATATACTTAATTCTACATAATATCCTGTTCCCTTATTCACATTTAGGTTATTTACTATTTTCACTACGTAATCCTTCTGAGCACATATGCGAGTCTATCTCCAAAGTGAATCCCTAGAAGTGGAAATGCTTGGTCAAAGGGTAGACATATTTAACATTTGAATAACTACGTCTAAATTACCATCCAAAAAGGAGGGGACCTGTACCAAATTGCCCTCCCAAGTACACAGGAGAGTTGCTACCCCAACTTGGCTCTCCTCTTTCCTTCCCTGGATTTTGCTCTCCCTCATTCTCCACATAACTTACGTCTGCTCAAAACCCCTCTGCACCCTCCATCCCCACACAAACATATACATTCTTGGCAAATAATCTTCACCAAATAATTGTAGAGAAAATAGAAGTCACCAGAGAACTTTCTTGGCTTCCTGCCCCCAAACCTAGAAAACCTGCCCACC